>ML818646.1:57185-73574 GCA_009831015.1 Picea engelmannii | reverse complement strand
TGGGATAGGAAAAGTACTTCTTTTATTGATAATACAATGATCACTTACAACCAAAGTTGGCTACTGCTCCATGAACCTGGTATGGGATCCTCTTCACCAAGCTCCAAGTGCAGCTCTGGTAAGCTTCTCCTCTCAGCCTTCTTCTTGGGAAGTATGATGGGTTTATGATGGAGGAAGGAAGGCAAATGGGCAAATTCTAAGGGAATTCTCACAAAAGTGATGCAAATGTTTCGGGCAAGGAGGGCATGTGAAATGGGAAGAGTTTCATTTTTCTTATGTCTAGATGTGGAATGAGACCCCAAAAACTCCTTTTATATGTGAAAAGGATGGTTATTCAGTTGGGTGACGAGCTATAGGCAGTGGATTAGTTGGGAAACTACCCAATAGTCCATAATATCAACGAATTCCTTGCAACTTTTGAAAGTATATACGAGTTGTAGTGGTGCAACATGTGTATGTATGTGAATTTTAGTGGTGCAACAAGCATATGTACACAGGAAATAGTGGAGCAGAGTGCATACATCTTCAAAAATTTGGTTTTTAAGAAGAGAAACTCAGTGATGGCTTGGAAAAAATTCAAGAGGGCCAAATGTCAGGTAAGCATGTGTAGAGAAATTTAGGGATATAACATATGACCCCTAATGTGTGAGGTTATAAGAGCATATAATGGCCGAAATACATTACAAAATATTCACCAATGTACAAAATGAGTGAGCCCAGAACCAGAGTTTGGGAGGTGCTATCTGCAAAAATAACAATTATCTCTCTCAGGCGGGCATACCCATGCTCGGGATGAAATAAATCATGGATGCCAATAAAATACACTACAAATCCATGTCATATAACTATATAAAGTGTAGCCACGAGCAATACATGGTGCATCTACATCTCAAAATCAAAGACATACAAGTATAGTATCCATCTTCAAGAAGACAATAACGCCTGATGGCTGGAGATGAGGCCTTCAGAGCTCGACCAACAACTTCAAGATCTTCCAAACTCGGGTAGGAGCACAATGTGAATGCATGACTTCACTAACCATAGGTCTTCAACAGCTCATCGGGAAAAGACTAGAGGATCATGATGATCAGGCATAGAACTTCATTGATTTCGAGCAAGGACTTGATTGGAATTTTGGGATGGCTAGGCATGAGGGAAAAAGACAAACTATAGAAAGGATGACTTAGATTGGGAGAAAATTCCCTTGGAAAATAGCATGAAAGATTATCAGACTTAGGAAGCATGGCATTGACATAAGTTCGTGATGTAGGAGGCCACGCAAACTCTCCATGTGTTTGGAAGAGTAACCAAATGGAGGAGGACACAACTCTATGTGGCTAGAACAACTTCCTAAGGTCATATTAGATCCCAAATATTGACGAACAAACAAAAGGATGTGCTTTGTCCATGGGTGACTCATTGTGCTGCCAAAAAGGAATATATATTTCTCATCCCCTCTTTTTTATTTTTTTTTATTTTTGGTCTTTTTCAATTTTTTAAAGATCTTGAAAAAGAATAAAAGAATGTTATGTTACAAAGGAGGAATGAGTTTCCCAAGCATACTAGTTCCAAGAATAAGGAACACACTAATTCTCAGAGCAAGGAGACATGTGTAGGAAAAGGACACTCGAGTAAAATTCCTCCATGGGTCAAGGTGTCAGGTCGCAGAGGCAAAGTGCTACAAGGCTTTCATATAAGGCATGATTTAGAGGTTCAATTGAGAGCAACATGGGGCCATCATTAGGACAAAGACGCAGATATGCAAATACGATTAGCAAGACATGATGAAAACTCCTTCAATGTAATTTCAACAAGCCCAGAGAAGGTAAGATTGGTAGTTTTTCACGTTTTTAGAGAGTCTGAAGAAACATAAAAGAAGACTCCACTGGATACCTTTTTCAAAAATAGTCTAGTCAGTTCAAAAAAGGGGTAAACTAGCACCGAAAAGACATCTATTCAAAACCATTTTAACAAGTGTGACAAATACAATATCACTCGTAAATATTTTCAATTTTAAGGAGTCTGAAAAGAGCTTAACTATGGACTCACATCCTTTTTTTAGATTTAGTCTCCTTAGCCTGAAAAAAGTATAAAATTTACTGAGGAGAACTCTCCTGGCGAGAGGAATCTCCCGAAGTGTACCTTTTTCCCCCCTAATCCATAGGCCAGAAAAAGGGGTAAACTCATGCCAGTAGATGTTCTTCTAGAATAATTTAACGAGTGTGAAGGAACAAGGTCACTCGATGATCTTTTCAATTTTAGGGAGTTTTAAAAGAGATTAACTATGGACTACGTGGGGGTTCCTTTTTTGTAAGTAATCTCTAAGGCATGAAAAAGGTGATAAACCAAAACCAAGGAGAATGTTCCTTTTTCGTAAATTTAGTCCCTTAGGCCCGAAAAAGGGTTAAACTTATACCTTAGAATACTCTTCTAGCTAACCGAAGTTCCTAGAGTATACCTTTGTTCGTACAATTGACCGTCCAAACTAAAAAAAGGGGTAAACTATCATCGGACAGAGGTGCCTTCAAATTTGAGTTTGGCAAGCATGAAGGGAAACAAGATCGCTCGACAATCTTTTAATATTTAGAGAGTTTTAGCACTAGAAGTCACCTCCGGATTGCGTCAAAGGTAAGCCCAGTGCCCATCATAATTTGTGTTTCACAAGTTGGTTTTAAAAGAGGTCAAATGGGTGTAGACTTGAGATGATATTGTTTTAACTCAGGAAACTGGACTAGCATGCTTAAGCGATGAGCTCTGGAATCAACTTCAGTCAGTAAGTCGGAGTAAGGGTGAGTAGGAGGAAGATTTTGGTGAGAAAATGTAGAGGCATGTCATGAACATCAGGTCCTTCGATAGCCTAAGGAATAAAAACTCAAACACGAGATCTTCTTAGGTTCCAACTTTAATGAAACTGAAAGAAATCATGGCAGCATTATAATCAAACATTCATCATACCACAATCACGAAAATTCATGTGAATCATTCATTCATGAACTCTCTCGGTATCAGAGGCAAATAATATGGAGAAATAAAGATGACTAAGATTAATAAAGAAATATCATATCACCATACATAACTAGAGAACCAGAAACTTCACTGAAACTTTACAATATGGGAGCTTAGCTCTACCATCGACCCTAACAAAATATCAAAATCGAGCATTTATACTTGGAACAACTTGCCATCACTAGGAGCGTGACTCGGCTGCTACAATCAAATATTTGCGTCTGCGTCTTCTTTTTTTAGTCTGTACATGCATTCTTTTGTCAGACGCGAGTTCGGATTAGTATGGGCTTTCCAGAAAAGTCTGTTGACAAGGGAAATTTGGACTGACAATTTGATTTCATAGCCAACTCTTCCATGTTTTCTATTTATGTGTGTTGAAATGAGGTTTCAACCATCTTCCCAAATTTCATTAAGTACTTCATCGGGATTGGGAAAATACCTAACACTCCTTAACGTTCCAGGCGAGCTCACAACTCCTTCGAGTCAATTTTGGTGCCTCGAGGCCACACAGATATTTCTATGTGACCAACTCGGGTGCTTCATCCTTTTGCATGACTCCTTTCCATTGCCCCATGCGACTTCGGGTCATGAAATTATGCATTCCCATATTAAATTTCATGATTTCGCCTGTCGGGAGTCTTCACTCCCCTTGATTTCAAATATCCCAATGTTCTATCCTGCAAAATGACCCATCTAGATAGACAGTCAGATTTTATTTGATCTTGATGCATAGGATCATTTCTTTGAGCAATATTAGCCTCCCCCTACTCGATAGGCACTTTAGACCAATGGATTGGATGACACGTGTCCCCTCTGATCGGACGGCCCAGAAGAATATTGGCATTTCGGAACCTGGGGCTTCACGCCTTGCTCCATGCTAAAACCCCCAAAAAGTGAAATCGTGAATTCACTTATCTTCTGCCATGTGCTTCCCCAGTTGGATGACTCAGATCATTTCATGAGTCCTCGTGACTCGGCCTTTTGAATTCTCCATTCTGTGAGTCAACGAAATGTTAATATCGCACCATGTGTCCTTACCATGATCGACGACTAGGATTGGCTTCACGATTTCAGAACTCTAATGTTATACTTCATGCAAATCTGTGATCTTGATCGCCTGATGGTCATCAATCTGATCTTCCTGATAGGGATCCTACCATTGAAAACCAATATTGCTTGTTCACTTGATTTAAGTCCATACCAGCCTGCTCTAAGTATTGTGCTTGTGCTAATGAATCTGATTTCTATGAACAATTACCTAGACGACTGACTGAGGGCCCAGGAAAAAAAATGATTAGTGACAAAGATCAAGAGAGAAGTGATCGGTCTTCAGAGAAAATAGGTCAATCAAACAGATGAAGGTAGACAGAATAAAAACTACAAGCTGAGAGGAAAACTTACAATTGGGTCTACAAAAGGAGGACAGCCAGGCAAAAATACAAACTTAAGTAGAAACCACAAACCCTTAAGGTTTGACAATTTTATGTCATTACATTAGGCTCCATGGGGGATAGAGTCCTCCCTTCAAGGCTCTAGGAACTCTTTCCATGGATTTAATGCCTTAGTGTTGGGTTGTGAATTATTCTTATTAAAAACAAAACAAAATAAACATAAAATATGAAAGGTATTTAAAATGGTGGGACACCGACCACATCTTTAAAAAAAAACTTTTTTAGGAAGTGCCCATTTACTGAGCCACCAATAACTTCATCACCCTCCAGATTCTACAACCTATAAGTATTATTTGAAAATTCCTCAACAATATTGAAGGGTCTGACCCAAAGGGCTTCAAGTTTATCATGATTTCCCTTGTCTTGTATGGGCGCATCCCATTTGAGTACTAGATCCCCCAGCTGCAAATCCTCCTTACTGATTTTTTGTCAATGGCCTGCTTGATTTTTTGTTGGCGGTCATGTGCTCTGTCCATCATTTTATCCCTAGTCTAATGGAATTCTACCAGCTGATGAATTTTCTTGATCATATCGTTGGGTTCTCCATGGAAATATTGGAAGAATTTCTCCACAGGCAGGGCAAGCTAAGAAGGGAAGACTGCTTCAGTCCCATATACCAGTTGGAAAGGAGAGATGCCCAGGGACCTCTTTGTCATCACTTTATCATCCCACAGATAAAATTTGAGCTTTGAATACCATTCTTTCTTGTTGTCCTCTAGCAATATTTTGATAATATTTATAAGGCCCTTGTTAAAGGACTCTGCCAATCCATTTCCTTGGGGGTAATAGGGGGTAGAGTGGATTAATGAAATTCTGAATTTCTCAAAAAACTTGATCAATGGTTTAGCTTTGAAAGATGCATCATTATCAGTGGCTATTCTTTTTGGACAACCAAACCTCGCCATAATATCTTCAATAAAACTAGTGATAAATCTATGAGAAGCACTTCTTGTGGGGATAGCTTCTTTCCACTTGGTGAAATAATCCATTGTAGTTAAGATCCACCTTTTTTGAACACTTAAAGGAGGGTGCATCTCCCTAATAAATTCGAGGCCCCATTTCTTAAAGGGTCCTAAAGCTACCACAGGCTTCGATGGTAGGGACTTGAGCTCCTTCTTCCCAGTGAATTTTTGACATTTGATACAAGCCCTGATTTTTGCACAGGCATCAGTGAATAGAGTGGGCCAGAAGTACCCAGCCTTGAGAATATTGTAGGTTGTGGTTCTCTAGAAATGATTTCCCCCACACAGGTTGTCATGAAAATCGAACATAATATTTTGGGCCTCCTGTGGGTCTAAACATATCAAAATAACACCTAGAGGGTCTTTCCAATATAAGACCCAGTCAATAAGGCAATATCTAATTGATTTGAGATTTAAATCTCTTGCCTTGTTTTTTCCCATACCGTCAAGGGGATTTAATTCTTGTGGGAAATATATAATGTCTTTGTACCAGGTGCATTTTTCCAACAGAGGGTTGTTTTGAGAACTTTTATCAGACAACTCAGCCTGTTGATTTTCTGAGCAAGTGTTGATGAAGTTAACCTCCAAAGATTTGCAATAAGATTCAACCAATATCTTGGATAAACCTTGTAGCTTAAATAGTTCGGTGGGATTTATTTCCAGATCAAATTCAAGTATTTTGGCAATCCACTTGCTCCTTCTCCCATCTAAGTCGGGAAAAATGAGAATATCCTTCACGAAAGCCGAAGGAACATATGAAATGAATTTTGAATGCAGAACATAGACTCTGAAATATTTGAGGGATTTCACCAAAGTGTAGGCCTGCTTCTCCATGATGTCATATCTAACCTCTATGTCTCTTAGTGTTCTGCTGAAAAATGAAATAGGTTGCTCCAACCCTGCATCACTCTTTTGTAGTAAAACAACGACCACTGTATCAAATGAAGCGAAGACAAAAATCAAAAAATCCTTGGAATAATTGGGACTGATTAACATAGGTGCTTCATTCAGTGCCTTCTTGATTTGGTTGAAGAATTATCTAGACTCGACATTCCATTTTACTTCATTACCCTTCCCGAGCATGGCTATGATATGCTTCACCAATTCAACAAAATTTGAAACGAACCTTCTCAGAAAATTGATTTTTCCCAGGAAGGACTGAACTTATTTCTTGGATCTGGGAAGTGATAAGGATTGAATAGATTCTATCCTACTTGAATCAATCTTGACCCCCTCATTTGATACAATGTGTCCCAACAATTTTCCTTCCTGCATGGAAAATAAAGACTTATTGGGATTTAGGGAGAGACCAAACCGTCTGCATTTCAAGAAGACCCTTCTCAAATGTTGACAATGTTCTTTATCAGATTTGGAGAAGACTTTTATGTCATCCAAATAGATGACCATAAATTTGTCTCTTTCTCCAATGAAGGCGATGTCCATGGCTCGTTGGAAGGCTTATTCTTCTTTAATCAATCCAAAGGGAATTTTGGCATACATGAATGTGCCCTAAGGAGTGGTGAAGGTTGTCTTTTCTTTGTCTTCAAGAAGGACATGGATCTAATTGTAGCCAAAAAATCCATCAATCATGGAGATCTCGGATGCGCGTGTCACCCTATGCAATATGAGTTCCATGCTTGGAAAAGGGTAATTATCCTTCTTATATATTATGTTCAAATTCCTGAAATCAACATGTAGTCTGATTTCTCCTCTCTTTTTCCTTAGTGGAACCAAGTTGGCCACCCATTCATAATATCTCAGAGGGACAATGATTTGGGCATCCAGTAGCTTCTTGACCTCCCTTTCAATATGATGCAAAAACATCGTATTTATTTGTCTTAATTTCTTCCTAAACAGTTTGGCCTCCTCCTTCAACGGGATATTATGCTCAATGATTTTTGTGTCGTATGTTCTGAGGTCTTCATAGGTCTAGGAAAACACACTAGAAATTTTTTTTAATAGCTTAGTATACTTGGCTCTCTGCTCCCTTGATAGGCTTCTTGACAACTTGACCCACTTTGGATCTTCCTCTATACCAATATTGCATTCAACTACATCTGCATCCTTAGTTGGGCCTTTAAACTTTACCTCCACATCATTCTCATCGAGCAATCTTTCTAAAGGAACTAGTCCTTTTGGAATGTGGTTGCTAGGCAGCTAAACAATATGGTGATTAGAAATTTTATTTAAAAATACATTAGCGTGAGGGTCTCCTTTAGAATCATGATCCTAATCAATGTGTAATGATGATAACTTGTCAACAGACTCAAGAAATTTTCTTATCTCAAGATCATCCTCGAACACCTTCCAATGCTTGATATTGTCAGGTACAGAGGGCCTATATCTTACCTCAACTTCATACCTGAGATTAGGTGGTAGTGGAACTTTCAAATGGCTCACTAATATAGCTATAGAATCAACCATATTATTCTCCTCTCTTGTAATAAAGGAAATGTTGAAAGCTAAGAAGAAATTGTCAATTAGATTCCACACCTCATTTTTGTAAGTCTTAAGCCTAGGGTGCTTGGCTTGATAAATATTTTTGACCTAATGAAAAATTAGTTCAACATCTCCAAATACTGCTATATCTTCAATCCCCATGTCTTTCACAGCCCTTATACCCAAAACAAGAGCCTCATACTCTGCCACATTGTTGGTAGCTTCAAATTCTAGTTTATAGGACAAAGGTATAGTATCTTGACAAGGTGACACAAAAACCACTCTAGCACCAGCCCCTTCCTTAGAAGAGGCTCCGTCGAAGAACATCTTCCACATAGAGGAAGTTGGGGGAGGTATTTCATGAAAATAAATGGGTTTCTTTCTGATTTCAAGAGGGGCTTCAAAAGCATCTTCGAGCTACAATATGTTGGATCCCAAATCAGTGCTCAAAAAAAAATAGGATGGTTGATGGGGTTTTCTTCATCACTGATGATGTACACGAGATTCTCTTCCCTATAAATTCTTATTTGTTCACCCCCGAACACAGGAATGGTGGCGTATGAAAGGTCTATCTACAAGGTTCACCCCAGTCTTTTTATCTAAGATCTAGATAGGAGCATTCTAAACTTAGGGGTAACATCAACCACTATGATATCCATGACTAGTCTCTTCATCAGCAAATGGAACAGGGACACAAGAAGTTCTTTGATAACCCCAAGGCATTTCACCTTCTTGGAATTGAAAGAATATAGGTCGTAGTAGGCTTTTGTAACTTCCAACCTGAGTTCTTACATGAAAATATTAGGCATAAGATTGTGGGATGCTCCTAAATCCATTAAGTAGTTATGCAACACCTTATCATGGATGTTCAATGAAGTGTATAAGGGATGGTGTTGGCGATGAAAGTCACTCCTGGATTGTAGCAGGAGCAGAGCCCGACGTACATCAGTTTTTTATGTCACGATTTGTTTAACGCGGTGATCAAATGGGTAGAGACTTGAGAATATATCACTCAAACTCAGGGACTGGGTATGGCATGTGAGGAACAAAGGAGGTCTTTATCTAACTTTAGTCAGTGGGTTGATTTGAAAATGAGCAGGTGGAAGACTTGGTGAGGGGAGTGGAAAAACTACCTCAGGCAATAGGCCTTTCAAGAATTCGTAGAAGAAAAACTCTGAATGTGAGATCCTCTAGTTCAGAGCTTCAAGAAACTGAGAGGGGGAGACTTGACTGGATTCTCGAATTCCAAGTCATTTAGTGATAAGAAAATCACAGAGACCAATTAGAAACAGTGCAACTGTTACAGTGATCAAACTCTACATCATCCTATAACAATTACCGCTCGACTGAATTCTCCAATTCCGAGCCGTTCTAATACAGTGTAGACAAATATGTGAAAGAAAAGCTAACATTCATTAGACAAGAAGTCTCAAGAGTCCAGAAATAACCAGGAAAAAATTGCTTCATTGAAATTTACCACCAGGAGCCTTGCTCAACCATTGATAATTCCAAAAATGGCAAAAACACCTACATATACTCCAAAACAACAACAACAGCAAAAAAAAGATGTTGCATTAAAAACATTGCATCTACATGTCTTCTGATAGTCTGCACATGCAAACTCTGGCCGATCGTGCACCCAAGACTTGGTGTCGCCTCGGTCGAATTTGGACGGGTAACTTTCGTTAGACGCCGCCTTAACTGCGCATGGCTTCTGCACGAGAGATAGTAGCAACATTAAAGGCCAACATGGCGTGCACAGATTTTTTTCTGGTCAGATGAGTATTGGCCATGACGTTTTGGAGAAAATCAGTGTACAGGACCGTATCGGGCAGACTGTTTGTCAGAACCTCCATATCTTGCACTTAATGCATGAAGAGAGGTTTCAACCACTCTTCCTTACCTTCATTTACTTCAAGAAAAAACCAGGCTTGAGGTCGGATCAAATGACACCCGAAGAACACGATGAACCTTTCGTCGAATGGACCCGACGCCTTTGGCCCCCTTTGCGCAGCTCTTTTATTTCCCAAGTGACCACAGGCTGTGACTTTTCATTTACTCTCAAAGGAGCTTTCGACATTCGCGAAATAGGAAGGGGTTGATCCTTACTTATTGAAATCATGATGGGCGAAATGGCAAGGAGCCTAATCGCGTGCCAGGTGTCTCCTATGGATGGACGACCGAGACTGCCCCTTGATACTGCGGGCCCGACTTTGGGCACCATCGACGCTTCGGGGTTCGGGGTTTCGAAATATACAATGACATAAAACCTTCACCCCCTAAACTCGCGACTGCCAAAAAACCGACGCGACTGGATCTCACACCACACATCCCTTGGATGGATGGTTTTTACTCTTCCCTGCATATAATATGGGTGCCATCCATTGCCTTATCTTCGGTGCACCTTTCTATCCTCGATTTCCCACCACCCGTTGATATGCTCATATGGATGGATCCAGATCATTGACACTATAATTTTTCCTGCTCGCTTTATTTTACATCTGAAAAGGACTTCTTCTATTCATTGTGCTTGGGCGCTCCTCGTGCAACTTGCAGACCCAAATACTCTTGTGCCTAGGACAAGAAATGTTGCTAACAGATGGGAGGAATCATCTATATCTTCTACCAAAGGTCCTAACATGACAACTAGATTTTCATCTTGCAAATTGACCGAGTCTGTGAGATGAATTGTGGGTTCAAGCATCAACAACTTAGAGAGGCTTCTTTTGAAATCTTCATGCTTGACCAACTCTAAAAGGGGTACGGGGATCCTAATCTTCTGAACCTCATGTTCAAAACTAAAAGGGGATGTATGTTTTAGGATATCTTTCACTTCTGGGATAGGAGTTATGGCCACTTGAGAGGGGGTTCGAACTTTCTTACCCTCAATGTCGTCTACTACATATTCAACATGTTTCTCTGCTCTGGTAGTTTGATCAGGAACACCAGGATTTCCTTCTTTCTTCTTAGACTTGAGGTTATACCTATTTGGGTTGATTTTGGACTTTTCCCCTTTTCTCAGCTCATTCAGTTGATTGTCCATGAGAGATTCCTCATATGCAGACTATGTTAAGTGAGGAAAATAGGAGGTGTCCCCAAGACAGTGGATTTTGGGATCAAGGTCTCCATCCCCTTCTTCTCCATCAGCAGCAAGATTATTTTGGAGAGGGGTGTAGACTTTCTGATCATCTATATCTCTACTCCTCTGGTCTCTTTGGATAATATGAGGAGTATTGTTAGGTCTCCTACAATTACCTCTAATATCATCATTTTGGGGATTTTTGTAGTTTTTCTTTCCTTCTAATTTGATCTTTTCCATTCTAGTAGAAAATTATTTTAGTAGCTTGGTCGTTTCATCTGTTTGAGGGGGGGAAATAGAGGAACTAGAAGTCAGGGTTTTAGACCTACCTTTTCCCTTGTCTTTGTCATCTTTACCCCTAAGTTTGTCAGCTACCAATATATTGGATTCTACTTCAAGGGTTGCATCTTTCATATGAGCCAAAGAGGTATCTCTTCTTTCTCTCAACAATAGGAAAAAGTCAGGGTGGAAAGCATTAGCATAAGTCATTTTGGAAGAGATTTATGTAGGCTTAACTTCGGCTGGAATCCTTTTATACATTTTATTAAATCTCTCCGAGAAGTCTGAAACAGATTCCCCCTCCTCTCTATTAAGTGCCCCAAATTCTATAATATAATAAAGGAGATATTTTTTATTCCCCCATTTCATTAAGCATGCATCATCCAAAGAAGAAATATCATCAATAGATCCAGGAGGAAAGTCCTTAAACCATTCCCTGGCATCACCATCGAGGCTTTGTACAAAATTTATCATCCACACATCTTCATTCTTGATGGCCTGAATCTTTGTGAATCTATAAAGGGATGAAAGGTGCTCTTCTAAAGTCATGTATCCCTCCCCTGTGAATTGGGGCATGTACTTAAGGTAATCTATGGCTGGGAGAGCATTCATAGGTTGAGGTAAAACTAGCGGGGCATATCTAGCAGCTAATATCTAAGCCATCTTGTTTATAGGAGGATTAGCACCTGCCATTTGGATGTGAACTAGAGGGGAACCATGAGGATATGGAGTTCAGATAGGTGAGGGTGGGGTTCTTTCGGGAGAAAAATGAAACAATGGAGGATTTGGAGAAGAAGCTGCAGGGCTTGAGGGAACATAGGTTTCCCTCTTTGTCAAAACAACAACTGTAATAGGAGGAGGAGTAGTGAAACTGGTAGAGGGGAAATCAGCAAGAAAACTCCCAAAATTTAAACTTCTAGAAGCTCCAACAAATGGTGTAATAAGAAAATGAGAAACAACTACTGGAGTTTCTATAGGAGGATAGTGAAAATCATCAGAAATACCTGGTTCAGTAGCAGAAGTATCTTCCTGAAGGGTTTGTCATCTTTTGATAATTTTCTCTAGGTCAGCTTCAGTTGATTCTAAAGGAAGTTGTGGAGTAGACCTCATGTGTCTTCCTCTGGAAGCCACAACTAAAACAATGGATTCATAACAGTGGAGTCTCCAAGTGCACAGTTGCAATCTTCAATGTACTAAGTTCTGGTGAACCTTCAGAATCAGTGGATTTTGTCATTCAATCCCAGAGAAAATTTTCAATTTGTCCCTGACAACGGTGCTAGAAATGTTATCACTAGAAGTCACCTCTGGATTGCGTCAAAGGTAAGCCTAGTGCCCATCAAAAATTTTGCATCACAAGTTAGTTTTCAAAGAAGTCAAATGGGCGTAGAATCGAGATGATATCATTTTAACTTAGGAAACTGGACTAGCATGCATAAGAAATGAGGTCTGGAACCAAATTCAGTCATTAAGTCAAAGTAAGGGTGAGTAAGAGGAAGAATTTGGTGAGAAAATGTAGAGGCATGCCATGAACATCAAGTATTTCAACAACCTAAGGAAGAAAAAATCAAATGCAAGATCTTATTGGGTTCCAACTTTAATGAAACTGAAAGAAATCATGACAACATTATAATCAAACATTCATCATAACACAATCATGACAATTCATGTGAATAAGTCAATCATGAACTCTCTCAGTATCAGAGGCAAATAAGATGGAGAAAGAAAGCTGACTTATATTAATCAAGAAATCTCATATCACCATACATAACTAGAGAACCAGAAACATCACTAAAACTTTACAATACAGGAGCTTAGCTCTACCAGCAACCCTAACAAAATATCAAAACTGAGCATTTATACTGGGAACAACTTTCCTTCATCGGGAGCATGACCTGGATACTACAATCAAAGATTTGCATCCATGTCTTCTTTTGTTATTATGTACATAAATTCTTTTGTCAGATGTGAGTTCAGATCAGTATGGGTTTTGCAGGAAAGTTCCTTGAAAAGGGAACTTTGGACTGACAGTCTGCTTTCACGGCCAATTTATTTATATTTATGTGGTGAAACAAGGTTTCAACCATCTTCCCCAATTTCATTAACTACTTTCATCGGGATAGGGAAAAGACCTGAGACTCCTGAACGTTCCAGGCGAGCTCACGACTCCTTCGAGTCAATTCTGGTGCCTTGAGGCCACACAGATATTTATCTGTGACCAACTCGGGTGCTTCATCCTTTTGTGCAGATCCTTCCATTGCCCCATGCGACCTTGGGCTATGACCTTGTGCATTCCCATATGAAATTTTAGGATTTCGCCTGTCGGGAGTCTTCACTCCACTTGATTTCAAATATTCCTATGTTTTATCCCGTGAAATGACCCATCTAGATCAACGGTCAAATTTTATTTGATCTTGACACCTAGGATCATTTCTTTGATAAATCTCATTCGCCTGCTACTTGATAAGAAATTTAGACCAAGGGATCGGATGACATGCATCCCCTTGTATCAGACAGCCCAGAAGAATATCGACATTTCAGGACCTGGGGCTTCACAACTTTCTCCATGTTGAAACCCCCAAAATGCAAAATCGTGATTTCGCTTATCTGTTGCCACATGCTTCCCAAGTTGGACGGCTCAGATCATTTCACGACTTCACATTTCGTGAGTCCTCATGACTTGGCCCTTTGATTTCTCCATTCTGCGAGTTATTGAAATGCTAATCTTGCGCCATGTGTCCTTCCCAGGATCGAAGGCTAGGATTGGCCTCATGATTTCATAACTCTGAAACTATACTTCATGAAACTCTATGATCCTGATCACCCGATGGTCATCAATCCTATCTTCCTGATGGGTTCCTTCCATTGAAAACTGATCTTGCTCGCTCACTTGATTTAAGTCCATACCAACCTGCTCTAAGTGTTGCACTTGTGGTAATGACTATGATTTATGTGAACAATTACCTAGATGAATGACTGAGGGCCCCGGAAAACAAATGATTAGTGACATAGGTCAAGAGAAAAGTAATAGGTTTTTAGAGAAAATAGGTCAATCAAATGGACGAAGGTAGACAGAAGAAAAACTACAAGCCCAGAGGAAAACTTACAATCAGGTCTGCAAAAAGAGGAGAGCCACGAAAAAATATAGACTTAGGTAGAAACCACAAACCAATAAGGTTTTACAAGTTTATGTGATAACAAAGAGTCTAAAAAGGGCTTAAAGAAGACTCCAAGAGGTTACTTTTCTCAGTAAATCTAGACAATATTGAAAAGCATAAACGTAGTCTCGTCGGATGTTGCTTTCGGATCTCAAAGAGAGCTTGAAAGAAAACAAAGTATGCTCATTTTTGGGAGTCTCAAGGTTGATACCAAGAGTGATGATGCATCAGATGAATTAGGCTCAATATTGTAATCATGAAAGGACTAACAAGGGCTCTCGAGCCTAAAACCATTAGAGACAACATGGACGCCAAAATGCAATAAGGATCTATCTAGGGAATCCATGTAGAGGTAGTCTCTACCGCCTAATCATGACACTTCTAAAATAGAAAAGATGGTTCTATGTTGCACTTTTTTGGGATGGAGCCTATGGAAAAGAAGAAAAAACAACGAGGTACAGAAAGTGGAGGTGAAATCCTAACTTATATGCAAAAAGGTTGAAAAAATGAATTTTACCAAAGGACCTTTAAAAGTGACTGATCTCTTAAAAGAATTACCAAACCAAAAGAAAAGTGCATTGCAACATCCAATAAGAAACTTAAGAACCACACAAAATGATTTTCAAGCCAGAAAAAACGACAAAAGGGTTCAAAAAAGTGGGAAAAGGGCCAAAAAAGTCTATAAATAGAAGGTGACAACTCATTTTCACCATTGCAATTTGAAAATGAACCAAAAGGTAAAAAAGACCCATTTTCTAAAAGATTTGATTATAGGAGCTTCAAAGGACAAAACGAACATCCACATAGACCAAGTAAGTATAAACTCATCCCTCTTTCATTGATATTCTTCAATTATTCATTTTTTTTAGTTTTTTTTGGGGCACACTCTCTTAAAAAAGGGTGGCCATATGTGTACACGGGTTTTCCAAGGAAAGACCACGTACATCCATGAGCAGAAAACAGTCTTCCCACAGATGTACATGACTGTGTCCAAAAAAACCTACATAGACCCTCAAACGCATGGAAAAATAAAAAATAAAAGAGCTAACTCCCCCTTGAACTTTTCATGTAATAGGATGTATGTCCACTGGAGGGAGAGGAAACACGAGGAGATCAATATATTGGTTGATGAGAACCCTTTTTCCATTTCTACATTAAAACAATGCAAGTTATAGAGGTTCTACCAGTGTCTTCTTATGAGGGAACAAACCAGGCTACTAAATGCCTTGGTGAATTATTGGCACCGAGATGTAGAAGCATTCATGATTGAGGGGCAGTAATTGACTCCAACGATTGAGGATATTTACTTCTTGATTGGCCTCTCAAGGAGAGGGGAACCAGTCAACCTACGCACATTTCCTCTTGGGCCCTTCAACATCACCAACTACATAGGGATGCACTGTGAGGCAGGCACTAAGAAAGTACGTTCTCAAGTGCCCATCAACAATATTACCAACTTGTTACTAAAGGTGATCCTAATGCTCATTGGGCAGATCACTAGATCTGTGGCCATCCAATAGGCTTCCAGGGAACACATGTATTGTGCTATGTAGTGCCTTGATGCACGTATTTTTTACTGGAGCACGACCATGCTTAGTTACATGAATAGGCAACTTACATATTTCCATGAGGGTAGCAACAAAAACTTCAATTTTGGTATCGTTATGTGCTTGTTTGTCTTTGAGAGTGTACCCATCTTGAGTCCGAGAGAAACAGTGTGGGGGCATGTGGCCTCCTTCCCAGTAGTGTGTAGATGGGTAGCATTTTTTCCATCATATGGGTGAGGAACAACCATAGAGGCCTTCGATGACACATTCTTTGAATGGAGGGCATGAAAGATTCCAGCGATAGAGGACTACCCCTATGTTGGAATCAACTTTTCTAGAGATCCAGACATGCCCATACCTCCTGGAGAGGAGCGAGGAGAGATAGGTATGTGTGTTTTTAAAGTTATTTAATTTTTAGTTTCTTTTGTATATATCATTTTTATGTGCATCAGATTATCTGACAACTATGTA
>ML818646.1:20970-33900 GCA_009831015.1 Picea engelmannii | reverse complement strand
TGGAGGTCAAAGTAAGTTTCCTCCAAAAGGGATTCTGAAACACCCCACCCTTTTCTTGATGAAACTATCCACCCCCATTTAATTTCAACAAGGTTGGTTCACACCCCCAATCTCTCAAAACAACCACATCTAAATTTTTTCTAAAAACTCACTAATTTTTCCTCCACAAGAGGTGCCAAAAGAATTTTTTTAGTCTAGATAGGATTTCAGGGATAGGCATCCAAATAACTCCCCGTTATCTGGTTCTCACATTGTCAAAACAATAGAAGTTGTCAAATAGGGAACTGAAAATCCTCCAAGTCAAGTGTTCTTAACACCATAAGGCAGGGAGATACCCGTGAAGGGTTGAAGGCCGAGGTCCGGTTGTTCTGTGCATCCCCCCTTGAGACACCCACCTCTTGGACGGGATCCAGTCCGTGACCCATTTCTTAGGCCAGAAATCTAAATGTTGCACTTTGACCGAGGTACCTAGTGACCAAATTTTAGGACATCTACCCAGGTGGAAATTGTGGGCTGCAATTACACCTTGATAAGATTTTGTGTGGATAATGGGAAATATTGCCATCTCTTTTGGGATATGCCCCCTTTACCCCTCACTATAACTGATTATTTCATCCTTCACTAGTTTCTCTTCCCATGACTTCAGACCCCACTGTTGAGTACTATTGGAAGGTCTAGTGCTATTTGAGAGGAAGGACATTACATCTTTTAGGACATGAGAATTTGTTTTCTTTGATTCCACACGTGAACAAAACCCACTTATCCATATATATGCTTCTTTTTTAAAACACTTTATGTATGATGCACTTCTGATTACATTTTTTATTTAGATATATATCGTGTAAAGTTCAAAATTTTCAACAAAGGCTCTTGTTTATTTTCTCTCATCACAATTCACACATCCACTCAGCTAGTTGGACATCATAGGGGACCCACATAAACCCCATCATTCCATATGCTTGCTAAACCTCCCTCCTATTCTAGGGGGAGTTCCTAGTCTTTCCAACTCATCAACACCACCTTCACACACTCCAGTGAGTGCCACTATCTTAGGATCATCTTTTCTTGGTTCCACATTACTTGGGTCCACTTCCCAAGGTCCTCCATCCACTCGCTCTCCTTTACACGGAAGCAGGGGGCCAACTTCCTCTCAAGGGGGAAGTGCCAACCCACCTAGCCCCCCTCAAGGGTCAGGTTCATAGAACACTCACACCATGGATGGAACTAATCCCCTGCCCCCACTACAAATGCCATATTTGGCCTCTCTTAACATACCAGATCTAAGAAAATTCACAAATGATCCTATATTGCATGACCCCACATGGCCTGCAATGCCTACCAAACTACCTTCAAACATCCCCAAGTTTGAAGGAAAGGCAGGAGATGACCTTGCCAATCATGTCATGACTTTCCACTTATGGTGCTCTTCCAACAACATTATGGATGATTCCATCCAACTATGATTATTTCAACGCACACTCACTGGCCCATCAACAAAATACTATGTAGATGAAAAATCAGGGTCCGATGTGACTTTCGAGTCCTTGGCCAAAGCATATTTGGCCTTCTTCCAATTACCAATCCGCCATGACAATGGTCTTGAAATACTCTCTAATTTTAAACAAACCTCAGCCACACATATCGCTAATCACATTCATGAGTGGCAAAGCTGAAACCACCAAACAACAATGTCTTGACTGGTTTCTCAGACCACTTGTCTCTCTCCTCGGTAAAGATGTAGCTTCCACCTTCCCTCAACCAGAGGAAGAGGCCATCAATAAGGCTCAACAATATGACCTCATCTATTCACAATCAGGGTACTTATACATAGTACTTCATGATCTCCCAAAACCCGTGTCATTCGGTCAAGACAAACCCGAGATGTCTCACTCAACAGACAGATTGATTGGTAATACCATGCACCACAGTCCACAACCCCAACAACCACTAATGTATGGAACACCTCAATATCCACCATCATATGGGGGAACCTCTTATTACCCTCCACCCCCTTATCAACAACCATACCTTGCTTCTCTTCCTCCACCTATCAATGGGCCACCACTGACACCTACAATACACCCACCTATCCAAACAAGTTCTGGTACTCCCACTTCCTTAGCTTATACTCTAATTACTAATGAAATCACCATGCCTTCCTATGTACCTTACAGATCACAACTCCCACAGAATCTGTACTTTCCATTCCCTGGTCCTCCACAGCCCATGACTCCCCCACACCCTCACGATGGGGTGAATTTTGTTCAACCCTCTCCCCTTTAGCAATATCAAAATTTTGAACAACTAGATATGGAAAATCCAACCCATCAGTCGAATAATGCCAAAAAGAAAGGAAAAAATAGGAACAATAACAACCCAGATCAAGGCGGGAATCACCCCCAACAAAACCAACCTACTGGGGGCAACCAGAATCAAGGGAATCAGAACCCCCAGGGGGGAAATAACAACAGATGTCAAGGGAGAAATAAAAATACTATTAGAACCACCTTCCCTTTCACCCTTTGTGGTGAGTTCGTTCATTATACTCATCATTGTCCCTACATTACTGATTTTAAATGGATGAAAGACCCAGGAAGTGTACCACACTCCCCAGCACCACCTACCCCTTAGCAGGCCCCACAATAATATGTGAAACAACCACCCCCAGTTGTGATGTAGAATCCCATTCCACACTAGAGTGTGATGAACACCCAACAAGACATGCAGCCTACCCCACCACAGTTGGGACAATACCTCAATCCAAACAATCTTGCAGATCATACTATCCTCCTCACCAGTGAGGAAGAAATCCTTCTGCAAACATGTAGTCATCAATACTGTGCACTTGTTGAGTCTCCTCCCATTCCCCCAGAAACAATCCCAGCACCAACGGGACCCCCATTGGTTATTCCTTGCCCTAACACCGAAACACCTCTTCGAATATCTCGCATCCCATTGCGCAGGAATGTCCACAACCCCCAGGCTAGGGTGGCTCATAATTATAGTTTGGTCAATGACTTAGCACAATCCCCGGTTGCCATGTTAGTCTTAGAAGTCCTTCAAACTTGTCCCACTCAGCAGAAATCATTACTTTCCACCTTGGGGACTGTCGACCCCGCAGATAATCAACTCATCACATTTGATCTCAACAGTGGAGAACCTCACCTTCCCACTCTAATCGCTTTTCAAATCCCAGTAAAAATTTAGAACATTACAATTCATCAGTGCATCATCGATGAAGGTGCATCCACATGCATTATGTCCAAGTCTATATGGTAGAAACTTGGTTCCCTCGAACTCATACCATCTTCCATTACCTTAAGAGCTTATGCATATGACCATCTTCTCCTGAAGGGCTCTTCCAAAATGTCCCTGTAGAACTCAGGGGCAAGACCATTCTCATCGACATTGAAGTTATCGATGCCCCACTTGATTATAATATCTTGTTCGGTCATAGCTACATGTGCGCTATGAAGGCAGTTGCCTCTTCTATCTTTCGAACAATGATGTTCCCCCATAATAGGAAGATCATTACCATTGACCAAGTTTCACATTACGCGGCTAACCCTTTTGCAAACATTGATAACATTCTCCCTCTCATCCACACGAGTCATGATGCATACCCACTCATAAAAATGGGTCCTTGAATTTTCAAAGACCCATAATTGTTAGGAACTTACCATGGTGCACCACCACTCCTTCATCCTTTCAATCAAGTATGTGTTGTATCATCCAACGGAGCTGACATAGAGGATACCTTTCCTCTTAGGGAGGCTTCTATCATATATGAAGTCCCACTAGTTGTAGAGCTCCCCCCTCATGATACTCCTACGAACTTGTCGACTCCACCATTTCATGGTTTCACCTCTCCCCAAGGCCATATCCTAGTTTGGGAGACAGTTCCCCAAGCCATTACTCAAATCCCCTTCTTCTACCATCCACCTGGCGTACAAGCTTTCTAAGTAGCCGCAATGCTTACCCTCCGTAATATGGTGTTGGCAATTCCAATTTGGTATTTACATCCACCAGAGATGGTTCCTCAACCATCACTTCCCCCCAAAACGAAAGGAATCCCAATGACGATTCCCATACTCACTCCCACCATACCCTCTACACCCCCACTCACTAACCTCCCTGCCACAGCTGGGGCAGGTGAAAGAAGAAGGAGCCCACAACTCCACTTCCCCCACATGTCCAATCTCCTTGTGCACTATGTGAGAAATATGGACACCCAACCAACAAATGCCCATCTCTACCTGAGTTACATAACCTAATTCCACTCAATCAAACACCATCACCACTCGTCACTATAGCAAGTATTGCCACTACCTCCCCTAACTCAAGTAGAAAAGGGTTGCGAACCAAATTCTCTTGCGCTATATGTTCAAAATATGGCCATTATACACACCATTTCCTAGCACTACCTCACTTCTGGCAGACATTAGTCGCAGTACGCCAAAGCTTCCAGCATGAACCCAATCCAGCTACATCACCCCTACCAAACATCACTGACAAACATTATGTTACGACTTCAGTCAATGAACGTATGAGATGCCTTTTCTCTCTATGTGAATCCTAAGATCATTTTACCTATCAATGTCCTATGATCATTGAATACAAGCAACGCCAAATGTCCCTGATTCAAACCCCTGCGCCCCTACAGAATCGATGGTTGACCTTACATCACCACTTGAGATTCTTCATATCATTTCTCCTAAACTAGAGGCACTCCCTATTCCTTCATGGTTCTTGGATAACTTATCTGAGGATTTACCCCCAATTCCCCCCAATTCTCCCTCTCATTTCCCGATGAAAATTTTACATCCAACTACCACTGGTACTCCTCAGTAGCTCAATATTTGGTTTATGTCAAGTGAACCATCGCAATATCATTGCATCATTCCCTTGATCCCTCTATTGTCGAACATCACATCGACACCTAGCCCAACATTACACTAGTTCGTAAAAAACAATGACTGCTACACCCATCCAAAGAAGCGGCTATTAAAGCCGAGATTGACAAATTATGCGTGGTTGGGTTCATCTACCCCATCACCTATACCTCATGGGTTTCCAGCCCTGTACCCATTAACAAAAAATAGGGCACTATCCGCATCTACACAAACTTTCGCGATCTCAATCACGCATGTCCCAAAGACAACTTTCCAATACCTTTCATCGATCAAATTATCGATGACTACATAGGCCATGAGGCTCTGTCCTTCATGGACAGTTTCTCTGGTTATAATCAAATCCAAATCCACCCAGTCGATCAATACAAAATCGCATTCACCACCCCTTGGGGTACTTTTGCACATCGTGTCATTCCTTTTGGCCTAAAGAATGCCGATGCAACTTTCCAACGGGCTATGACATACATTTTTCGTGATCTAGCTCATATCATCCTCGCATACTTGGGAAATCCCATAGCTCGATCCAAAAAATGCACCCAACATCTTGATGATTTACGGATCATTTTCCAACGACGTCGTCAGTACAATATACACTTGAACCCCCTCAAGTGCATGTTTTGTGTCACTTCGGGGCACCTCCTCAGATTCATCATTTCCCAAAGCGATATTACTTTGGACCCCCTTAAATTCCAAGCCATCATAGAAATTCCACCGCCCCGAAATTTACGTCAACTCCAGAGCCTACAAGGAAAAGCTAACTTTCTATGACGATTTGTCCCAGACTATGCCACTCAAGCACATGGTTTCCTTCTCTTACTATGCCACGACATCCCATTTCATTGGGATGAACATGCCCAAAAAGCATTCGACGATATTAAAATGACGCTTTCTAATGCCCCTTTAATTAGTTCACCCGACTATAATCGTGACTATATTCTCTACATATCAGCATCAACTGTCTTAGTAGCAAGAGTTCTCGTTCAAATATGCGATGACAATCGTGAGAATGTCATTTACTAAATTAGTAAAAACCTCTCAGGGCCACCCCTGAAGTATAATCACGAAGAGAAACTAGCCCTTGCAGTCATCCTCGTAGTCCAGAAATTGCACCATTACATTTTGCTTCGCATGACTAAATTCATAGCAGATTCCAACCCTATGCAATACTTGCTCAGCCGTCGGCAAATTAATTGCAAATTTTCCCGATGGATCATTATCCTTCAGGAGTACGATATTGAATTTTCAACACCCAAGAGAAATAAATCTCTCGTCCTCGCCGAACTTGTCATGGCCTTCCCCTCTGATACTACCAATGCCCCCATCAATACCGACTTCCCTGATGAACATCTCTTTAATATCACTTCGGATGATCCTTGGTACGATGACCTCCTCATCTACCTCTGAACCCAAAATTTTGGTAACCACCTCTCACGAGATGATTTCCATCATATTTTCCACCAGGCCCCCCGCTATATCCTCATCGAAGATATCTTATATTGGCGAGTGGTCAACACCATACTTCGTCGATGCTTGAGTATTGACGAGGTCGATAGAGTCTTGAATGACTTCCATAGCGGCGCATGCGGGGGCCATTTTTCAGGAATTTCCACTGCTCAGAAAATCATCCGAGAAGGTTATTTTTGGCCTACATTATTTCAAGATTTCATTCATGCCATGAAGTAATGCGAGAAATGTTAGCTTTACACCAACAAAGCACCAACACCACCTGCTCTTCTCCACCCAGTCATTACTGCAGGCCCCTTTTGTAAATGGGGCATCAACTTCATGACTTGTACTCCCCCATCCAATAATGGACATAAATACATTGTTGTCATAGTCGATTACTTCACAAAATGGGCTGAAACCATGCCCTTCCTTCAACAACAACACTGACACAACAGCGTGTTTTTTCTTTAATCACATCATATCCCACTTTGGAGTACCACTCCCACTAGTTTTTGATCATGGGAAACATTTCAAGAATGATATTTTCATCGAACTCTCATCTCAATTGGGATTCTCCCACGATTTTGCCTCACCATATTACCCTCAGTCTAATGGATAGGTCAAAGCAGTTAACAAGGTCCTCAAGACTATGTTGCAGCGCATAGTTAACAAACATAAGACCAATTCACATCATATATTATTTTCTGCGCTATGGGCTTACCGTACGACCATGAAAATGACCATCAGTTTCACACCATTTCATCTAGTCCATGGGGTTGAGGCCACTCTTCCCATCGAGTGTGAAATTCCCATCTTACGCATCATAATTGAGCTATTACACGACACTGCTCCAATGGAGCAGTGTTTGCTGAACTTAGAGTCCCTTGATGAAGATCGTCGATCTTCATTACAGAACAATGAGGTAGCCAAAAAATGGTCAAAGGCCACCTTTGATCACCATGTCAACCTTCGCTCATTTCATGAAGGTGACCTCTTCCTTGCTTACGATATTGCTCATGATACCCTCGATCATGGAAAATTTGAGTCACTATGGCATGGCCCCTACATTATCCAACATTGCCTCACCAAAGGAACATAGATCTTGGCTTCCCCTGAAGGCCTCTCTCTCAAAGAACCTGTCAACGGGTTATACTTAAAGAAATTTTACGCCTAAGCATAGCCATTCTACATTAGGTTATTTATTTTATAGTGTTTTTAATCCTTTTTCCATCCCTCACGTCTAAAATATCATTTGTGTTATTGGCAGATGCTTCCTCCACCAGCCTACCACATCGATTATGCTGACGGCGCTAGCCGTTGGACACAAAATCTCACTTCAGTAGCTTGGGCCCTCTATTCCCCCTCACATGAACTGCTCCACTCTAGCAGCATATGTTTGGGTTCAACAACCAATAACCAAGCTGAGTACACTATCGTCATTGGCCTCCTCGCCGATGCCCATCATCATCATATTCGTCACCTTAGTGTCTTTCTTGACTCCCAACTAGTCGTCCTCCAGCTCAACAATGTGTACCATGTCCACGATCCTTGCCTCTTTCGCAAATACCTGCAAGTTAGACCTTTATCTTGACATTTTGATTTCATTACATTTACACATATTCCAAGACAATTTAATCAAATTACAGATAACCTAGCTAACATTATACTCGATTGGAATATATCACATTAAGATATCTCTACACACACATAAACCATCAAGAGCCTGTCACAACATATATAGATTAGACATCATAAATAACATTAAAAAACACACATGCGAACATCACAAAGACCCCAAAATGTATACTCATATATATTTATATATAAATCGGTCAACAATGCCATCAAAATTTTTACATACACATAAGCTACATCGTATACAAAATCCATCAGCCAATGAAGCACCTTGGTACAAAACTGGTGCCACTACACCAAAATGGGCTCACCAGCCTATATACAAAAATACAAACATACATAGAGTGACACTGAAGGTTCCTCTAGAGCACCACCTCCTACCCCTCCCTTAGGTGGTGGTGCCCCACCCACCCGGTCATCGCATCACCTGCTACTGCTTCTCACCGCACCATGGTATGCCACGTCAGCGACAGTCCCACACACTACTCCAGGACGCCCTCGTCCTGGATGTGCGACCACATTCCCTTAGGAACTCCCTGTAGTATCGCCTCCAAGAAGCGACAAATATCCTCAAAATCTCCGCCGGCCTTCGTCGGAGGAGCATGCGATGGCCCGACACTAGGGTCATCAAAACGGTGTCTCCTAGCCACTCTCTTGTCACTGGATAGTCTTGCCTCAACGTTCTCACGCCGACGTCTCTCTCCTGCCCATGGCCCTCCCCACGACAGTCTCCCCGGATCCTACCGAGTCAGTGCTCTCATCATCTCAACCTCACGCCCACGAGGTCCCACATCTTCACATACAAACAAACAAACGATAATATCAACATCTATACAAACTACACATGTCATGCTATCTCAAAAATCAACATATCAAAATCACAAACATACCTCGGTGATAAAACACCTCCCCAGGAGGTAACACCATATCCGGATCACCCCGGAAGTCAACACCACAATATGGATACTGTAGTATGATCCGCGGCATCTGTCTCCACACCTGTGCCACCTCAGCCATGAAAAAATGGCCGCCCTCACCACCACCATGGCGAATCAAAATCATCGACCATCGCTTCAGTCATGGATCTCATGCACCAGGTGTGCCCAATAAAACTCTAGGGCGCAACATTGACACCCTCTCCAAAAACCAGGCCACCAATATGGACCCAAAGACAAAGTCCCCTGAGTCCATAGTCTGACACCTATCTAGCTGCCCTACCATCTTGGCATGCAACATCAAACCCCAGGAAAAATTCTCTCTGGCCAGTGCCCTCCCCATAATATTCAGCTGACCACCACTGATCTGTTGAGTCACAAGGGTCCCATATACCCTCACAATCATCACTGCTACACAACGATGCACTAAAGCATCCATCGCCTTGATACTCACTACGGAGCCTGACATGAAGTTCTCCCTCGAACAATACCTCTGGCCCAAGGTAGCTAACTGCATGTCTGCAGGTAACACAGGCTCCGCCGGTAGGGGCATTCCCTGAAAAGGGAGCCCAGTCAGAAAGTATACATCCTCCACCATAGTGAAGGCAAATTGTTCTCCCCGCACCATAAAACAATGCAGATCCGAACTCCACATCTGGATCAAAAAATGTAGAATATATTGTTGAGCCCATATCAACAGGCACTAGAAGAACTTCTGCAGTCCATAGGCTGCCAAAGTGGCATGAACCCCCGGCTCCTCAATAGCCACAACATCCCTCAGCTATGACCAGTCCCATTCTCACCAGTGGATTGCCATCGTGCCAATGATCACCTGCAACCACATAATACAGTCCTAGATCATCTATCTTGACCATAAAAACACATTAAAATCTCCTAAAAAGATCAGTTTTTCCCCCATCAACCTTGCACCCAAGGCACGGCTGTTTAACCCACAGGCACGCACATATGTGTACCTTTTCACACCACAGGTGTGCACACATGCATGCCTATTCATCCCACAGGCACACATGCGTGCGTGCCTGTCCACCATACAGGGGAACCTCCAAGTGCCCTTGTCACGAACATAGGTGCACACCACAACGCGCCTATCCACTACACAACTGCACTCCTATGCACAACTGTGTAGCAAATAGGCATGCATACCATGAGTGGCTTTGTCCCCCCTACGGGTGCACTAATGCGCAGATACTCGAATAACAGGCACACACCTATGCACATATTTCTGGATCGCCCGTGCACTGGGGGGCCCACACCCATAAAAGCCCCTGTACAGCCCTCCATACAGGCCCTACCCACAAATTGAAAACCTAATTCTATGTAGGACGATAAGACTACTAACCTGAAGCTTGCTAGTCCTAAATCAACTACCTCATTCTCCCAGAATCTCCAAATCTCCTCTAAATACCTCTCGTCCAGTCACTCTGAAAGCAAGTACAAATGAGGTGGCAATGTGGGCTCTATAGCTATATATAGGCCTTTCCGCCAAACTTCCAAACACCATTCTGGGAGCTTCGGGTGTCCATTTTTCAATCCTTTTTCAGCCATGGGATCAACATCCCATCATCTACATCAAAACAGTCCTCGAGCCATTTTTTATCCTTAGCCTCCGGAGCACCATTTTTTCATACCCTATCCAGGTACGCATGTTCATGTTCAAAATTATCAAATAAATGCTTGTATGTTCGATTCTCTTGAAATATTGTTCACATTGGGTATTTGGTTTTCATGTGTGTAGTTACTTGGTCATCATACATCCACACAACCCCTTCAGGTATATAATCAACACTGGCATGTAATAATTCCCTCCGAATGTCAATTACATCTCCAGTCACACCCTCTGAAATTTTCCTTTAGGATCCCCATCCCCAGCTCTGCAGTACCAACATCTCCATTGCATTTAGGTACTATTAACAAGTAGCACTCTCCCCCACATGAGTTTTCCCATTCATAGCACCCTTTGGCACTTTGACACTCATGCTATTTTTCAACCCTTTAGGGATGGGAATCCCGATAGTCTTACATCATGTCGTGAATCAACCACATACCCCTTCTCCTCATTTTGCTAGATTTTGCAATGGATTCCCAGGTTATCTCTTCAAGGTTCTATTTTAACTGTGCCTCCACAGTATCATTAACCCTCCATTTCATCCACAATTAGTTTGCCCCTCCACAAATTTCCCTCCATACCATCTACCTCATATAGAAACCAACCCATGGGCCCCCCAACCTCCACCAGTTCTCCAAGCACATTGCGTCCTCACGGACTCAAGCATATTACATTGGGGCAGTTATTTCTGTATTTGTACACTCATCCCAAATTATTCTTTATAAATTGTAAAAATCCTTTGTTTCCATCATTTACATATCCTTTTGTCATCACCTTTGGCGACTTTCTTCCCTTTTTTGGCAAACGCAACCAATGTCTCCCTTGGTTGGGGCACTCCTTATCATCTACTCATGTTGACATTGTCCATATACTCCGAGTATCCCACATGACACTTACCTCTGCCCTCTAAGTTTTTTAACTTTGTCCCGCCTCTATCACAACTTATCTCATGTCTTGTTGTCCCCCTGACACTCAACCTAGTTGAACGATTGCAGCCACTTATACTTCGCATATACCCCCAACCAAGGGCAATCCTGAGTCTTCATACATATTGATTTCGTCCATGTACCTCCTCAGTTCCTAACCTCATCTAGTATATTTCACGAAGCCCTTTGCTTCTTGAAATCACGCCCCCCTTTTCTCGACATCAGCACGGTTTCCAGAAGGGCGACAGTATCTTGACTCTCATTACCTTTCCAATGAGAGGTCTCAGACAGCATAGGGAGAACCACAATTGCTCCTTGTTGTCATTGACCCTCATAACATTCGACTTCAAAACTTTCTCATGTTATGGTGGGTCTTACTTTGCGACTATTGCAGTTATTTCTTATATTTGCCAAAGACCTTTGAACTTGGATGGGCTATCAATGCCTCCAGAATTCGTGATACTCCTTACAATTGTCATTGCCTACTATTCAGAGTATGTTCCTCCACAGAATTGTCTTCTACCTTTATTGCGACTGCCCCCGAGGGTGCTGTAGTGGTCTACATCACCACACTGTTTCATTTACTATACAATACCATTATTTTTTGAGTTACATGACACAAGCATGGGGCATGCCCACCTCGTTTGTACACAATTTATTTTTACACACCTTATGGAAGTTTGGGTTCTATAAGGTTCCTTCTCCCTCCAATGGGTCACTCTTGATACTCTCACTATCGCTCACTCTTACAACGACACTCTCAGTAGAAGAAACATTGATGAATTTTGGCTATACGTATGCTCCTAACCTCATCCATCAGGGGGCATCTCTTATCACTGAAATTTCGTCTGCAAATGGTTACATGAATCTAGCATCGTCAAACAATTATGAGGTCACATGTGGACTAAAATTACCACAAAATCATTTCCAAAAGGTCCAAAACTATACAACCAGTGATAAAATTAAAGTGCGCTATGACTACACAGGGCGCGCGCGCACATGCACTATCCAGAAATGCAGGAAAAACACACATGTGCATGATGCACGACTATGGTCGCTAAAAGCCGTGCACATCTTAGAATGACGCATTTATGATATTGGTTGGCCTCCCACCCACTTCTGGTTCAGCTTCCAAGTTGATTTGACACCCAGATCTCGACTGAATCCACTTGGGTGGTTGGTCAAAGACCTAAAAATTCCCTAAATAGCCTCTTTTCACACTATGAGCTGGTTTCACAATACCTCAAAGAGGTGCTATAAAACAAGGCCATGGGTGCACTTCATTTTCAAGGAATTCATTAGCAAAGTTATCCTGCTGCTATTCTCTTGAGGAATCCTCTATTCTCATCAAGAGTATACTAGCACCATTACATTGGGCAATCCATCTCACCTCTTGAGTGGATTAGCTTGGGATTCTTTCACCATTTCATTCAAAGTTGTAAGAAGAG
>ML818645.1:65343-81598 GCA_009831015.1 Picea engelmannii | reverse complement strand
TTCATCTTTACACTAATGGTTCAAACACCGATAAGGCCTTGAACAAGCACAAACATCAACGAAGTTTGATATACTCTAGTCATAGAATGAGACATTGTTCCACTTATTGATGATCTATATTATGTAGACCCTTTCCATTTATGCACACACCTCTCCTAATTGAATTGATATTTCGACGTAGGCGGAATTGGGAACTTGAACTCATAACTCATTCCATAAAAAGTATTAAGAAGGGATTGATTCTCCAATTTTCAACATCAAGTCAAGCCTGGAAAAATAAAAAGAATCCCTCGGGACTTAGATGGAGCGCTCACTGGCAGACATGAACGTTGGAGAAAGTAGGAAGAAGAAATCACCACATGATTTGAATGGAATAGATAGAAAGCTATGAGCGCATAGATGAGAGAGTTATATGTTCATGCAGAAGATGCACAAGTAAACAAGTAATTGTTAGCATGTTTCACTAAATTTCTTCCTCACCCTCCTTTCTCAAGCTAGAGTTTATTTATAAATTGTAAATAAGAATGACATGTATTAAACTACGTGATGCTTGGACTTTACAAAATCATTGAAGTAAAAGTATTATAATATCATTACAGTTCCAATTGCAGTTAAGTTGTTGCATGAGTGTTTCCTCTCCTTGTGGATTTTGTAATGTTGTCTCTCCCCTCCAACCCATTAGAGCACAATAGTATTGCATGAGTTTCCAATTATTGCAAGGAATATTGTTTCTTAATCTAAACTATGTGGGAAGCACTCTGTGTGCATACAATTTGTTTGAGTAAAACACTCTTGGCTATCCCTTCGTCATCTTTCATTAACCTATAAACACATAAAACGTGTAAAATTTCTCTTTCCACATCAATTGTTCCCCACATCACAATTTCCAGAGGGTCTATAGCTTTCTCAGTCCGGGTATAGTTATAGCGAGGAGAAAATAACAAACATCAATGAAGTTTGATATACTCTAGTCACAAATTGAGACAACTTTCCACCAATTGAAGATCCAAATTATTTATATCCTTTCCATTTATGCATGTGCCTCTCCTAATTGAATTGTTATTTCAACTCAAATGGAATTGGGAAATTGCACTCATAACTCATTTCATAATAAGTATTCAACAGGGCTCGATTCTAGACTTTTCAACATCGGGTCTTCCCTTTTCCCCCGGGTCATTTTCCACTGATGTTGAGTGTCTAAAATTACCCCAGGTCATTTTTCTCTACTGCTAGGTGTCCAAAATTTCCCAATTTTTTTTTCTTTGATGACGGGTGTATAAATCCCCCTTAGTCATTTTTTTTTATCTCATGTCGAGTGCTTAAAACCGTCTTGGGCATTTTTCTCTATTTTTGAGTTATTAAATTCATCAAAAGAACATTTTCTTCATTGTTGGTCAACTTAATTCCCCTGCTCGACATTTTTCTCCACTATTGGATGATTAAATCCATCCACTCAACATTTCCTTTATTCTTGGTCTTGGACACAATTTGCAGCCAAGTATTAAAACCAAATCTAAATAAAAGCATGATATCAACTTGAACAAACCTTGAATTCAAATTTATGCAGAAGTATCTGTGTTGATGAGATGAACATGCTACATAACCACTGTTTACGGATCAAATGGTATCATAGCAGGTTGTCCAAGGACCTTGAAGAAGTTTCCATGGGAAAAGAATTGAACAAGGAGAGGCTAGAAGAGTTGAAAGAAATCAACAGAAAAATTCAAGAGGAAAGTCATTATTGGAGACATAGAGAAAATGAGCCAAAGAAAGAGATTTCTAAGTGCCAGGACTCCTTCACCGTCATGAGGGAAGAATTAGAGAAGAGCAAATTGCAACTCTTGCAGTTGGGGGAGAAATTAATTGAGATGGATAATTGGCAAGAGGAGAGGTTCACCAAGGTCATTGCTCACCTATACTAGGACTTAGTAGCGAAGGAAGAGACCTTTAAGAAGCGACAAGAAAATTTCCAAGAGACTGATAAAGCCCCTTCCATTTCCACTATTGAAGCTAGTATGATGACAGAGGAAACCATGGTAAAATCAGCTTCTAAGACCCTTTCTCAAGAAACCTTTGGTGACTTTGAGAAGAACACTAAAGGCTTCATTTCCAACCTCATTAGGAAAATGGGCTATAATGGCCATGGGCTAGGCAAGGAAGGCCAAGGGATTTTGATTCCCATTGTAGCTCATCATAGGCCCAAACATGAAGGCCTAGGATTCAGTGGACAATAATCCAACACAAGTGCATCTCAAACCACCATTGTCAAGGAAAGAGGAACAAAAAATGAAACCATATGCAACAAGTGACTCTACAAAGAGGGAAACAAATAGATGATTTCTTCATCCATATTCGCTCCAACTCTTGGGGTACCAAGAAACCAAGCTAGCAAGAATTCTCATAGACTAAAAAGGTACATGGCTTAGTTTTTTTTGCTGCAAGAAAGTGGATCATAAGGCTAGTGATTGTTGGCACTCTAGAAGGCCAAGCAATGCCCCATGCACGAACTATTTCCAATACTGCAAATTGAATGGACATTGGGAGGCCAAATGTTGGAGGATTCACCCAAATATCCATCCTAAGAACCAAACAACCAAGAAGAAATCTTGGAGATTCAAGGTCAAGGGGAAGGAGGAGTTGTTGGAACTTGCAGCCCAACGAGCATTGGTAGTCCAACAACCTATTACAACAATGGATGTCCTCTACAACCATGAGATAGACATTAGGGTTATGCCAAAGGAAACCCCTAATCAACTCTTATATTTCATTCTACAATGGAGGTATCCTTTCTTTGAGATTTGTCAGAGTTTGCTTGATGATAGAAGAAGAAGAAGATTTAAGGAGTTGAAGCTTTTGGGGACCCAAACCTACAAATTGGGAGTTGTGATCCAAATTGGATCCTTACCCAAAACATTTTATAAAATTGTAATAAACTTGCTCTTTATTTTTATTTGATTTTGTCTTTTTTTGAAAGAATGGGAAGTGGAAATGAACCATGTGATGGTTGGCCTTCCAAAGGAATCACATTAAAGAATGAAGGTTGTAATGAAGAAGGGGGGCAAGGAGAACTTGGGAAGTTTGAATATATGCGAGCTCAAAGAGTGTAGCTTGCTTGAAGATCAATAGATGAAGGAGTCAAGGAGCCTGTCCATGATGAGCGAAGGCATCTCTGAGCCATGGAAATCTGGATTTATTTTTGTGAGTAACAATGTATGCATTTTTTGGGCACACATAGCTCTCCCATTGTAATGAATTTCCAGAGAAAAATAAATCTCTGTTGTTTATACCATGTGTGTGCAATCTGATTTGTGAGGTATATTGTGGTTCTGGTTTGAGTTTTATTTCTTGAAATTTCTTTTCTGGTTAATAGATGCAAGCTTCATTATCTCAATCCTCTATGAGTTGCAATTTTTCTTGTTGATTGAGGTTCCACTCACCCACAAATTTTATCCCTCCTCTAGGAATTTTATTTTATTGTTGGGTAAATTTACTTCATCTCAAGAAAATTTATACCCCTCTGGGATATTTTCTTTGTGTTGGGCATACCAACTGAGAAGCAAGCTGGATATATTCATTGTTGGGTTGTTTTTATTTAGTCGGGTGTCTTCCCTTCACCCCCAAGTCATTTTCCCCTGATGCTAAGTGTCTAAACTCTCTCAAGGTCATTTTTCTTTAATGTTAGGTGTCTAAACTCACCCCAAACCATTTTTCTTTGATGTCGGATGTCTAATTTTTCCCCTAGTCATTTTTATCTCATGTTGAATGCTTAAAATCGCCCTAGGAATTTTTCTCTATTGTTGAGCTACTAAATTCATCAAAAGAACATTTTCTTCATTGCCGGTCGACTTAATTTCCCCCCTTGACATTTTTTTCCACTATTGGATGATTAAATCTGTCCACTCAACATTTCCTTCATTGTTCGTCTTTGACGCAATTTGCAACCATGTATTAAAACCAAATCTGAACAAAAGCATGATCTCAAATTACACAAACCTTCAATTCATTTTTTTGTAGAAGCATCCATGTTGATGAGACAAACAGACCCACCATTTACAGATCACTACATCTTGTTGAGTTGATGCTCAGTTGAGGAGATCGGCGTTTCATGTAGGTTGGTGCCTACAAATATAGCAAATGTAGGTTGGTTCCTACATGCATTTCTAAGTTGGTGCTAAACTAAGGACATTGGTGTCTCCTACATGTTGGTGCCTGCAAACATTGTAACAGTAGGTTGGTGCCTACATGAGTTTATAAAGAAATGTTTTGTGGTTTCATACCATTTGGGTTTCCACGTTAAACCTTTGTGTGTTGTGGATTATATGTTTCACATTAACTTCTTATGGATGGTAGAGTAATAAATTGATAAATATTGGAAGAAAATTAAAAACAGTCATATATTGATTCACCGCCGCACTAATATAAGTAAGTATGCCAACAATTGGTATCAGAGCATGTTCCTTCAAGAACGATCTAACCACTAGAAGATGAATCCCTATAGCACACATGGATATACATGAAAGTTTTTCTACAAACAAGGCTCCATTATTTGATGGGTCAAATTATGCATTATGGAGCATAAGAATGAAACATTATTTTTCGGCACTTGGGTTCGACGTTTGGAGCGTAGTTAAGAACGGTTACACAAGACTAGAAACTCCACATGTAGATACAATTGGAAAGAGGATCAATGATAATAAATCTAAGGCTATGGGTACAATTATGAACGATTTGGTAGATTCTATATTTGTCAAAGTCATGCATTGTACTTCAGCAAAAGAGATGTGAGGCAAGTTACAAAGAATATATGAAGGCAATGACAAGGTCAAGAAGGAAAAATTACAAACCCATAGAGGAAAATTTGAGACCCTTAATATGAATGAAGAAGAGAGTATTGCAACTTATTTTCTTCTTGTGGATGAGGTTGTCAGCACTATCATAGGATTGGGTGAAGAGGTCAAAGAAACCATAATTGTGAAAAAAAGTGCTTAGGTAACTTCCCTCAAGATTAAATACCAAGATATCTTCCATTAAATAAATAAACAATCCATACAATCTGATAATGGGTGAGTTGCATGAAATCCTCACTACATATGAGATGAGGATAGAACAGAAAAATCCAACAAAGTCATCAAGGTAGGAATCATCCTTCAAGGTATCAAAGAGGATAAATACAGAAGAATACAATATGAATGAAATCTCATGTAGTGAATTAGACGCAGAAGAAGCTAACTTTGTCAGAAATCTTAAGAGAGGAATATGAAAATACAAAGGTAAACTTCCCTTCAAATTGTTTAATTATGTAGAAGTAGGACACTTTTTTGCTAAATCTCCTTATGAAGAGAACAAAAATGGCAATGAAAAGGAAGATTCTAGTTTCAAAAAGTATAAGAAAGGAAATACTAAAAAGAGGAGAAAGTTCTACAGACAAAAGAAGAATCTATACACCAATGAGGAAAACAACTCCTCTGATGACAGTGACAGTGAAACAAAATAGATTCTCTTCATGGGTATAGAAACACATACTAATGTCGTAGAAAATAGAAACATAGATTCAACAAAAGAAGACAACCCTGAGATTGATGCAAAAGTGGATCTTGAAGGAGAGATCATATGTTCTCTAAATGAAATGGAGAGACTAAGGATCAAGAAATGGATACAAAAGGAGCATATAAAGAATTACAAAAAATAAATGCTTGGTATAAAAGAAAGTTTTGATGAAACTGAAAAAATCATCATCTTAAAAACTCAAGTAGAAGAGGCAAAGCGAATTGAAGAAGTCTTAAGATCCTAGCTAAAAGAAAAGGAAGACATTTGCATCAGTCTAGAATTAGAAATAGTGTGTCTAAGAAAGGAGTTGGAATTATCAAATATCAACATGAAATTTGAAAAGATCTCTACAACCCTGAATAAAATCCTAAGCTATCAAAGATCACCATCTGAAAAGTTTGGTCTTGGCTACAAAAAAAAGAAGGAAATTGATAAAGAAGCCTCAACCTCTTCAAAAACATTGGGTTATGTTGATGTGCTCAAAAATCCTATCAAGGTTGAATACAATTGGAAACAAGAACACAATGTTCCACATGAGACAAAAACTTCTCACAAGGAAATAATCAGGAAGACTCTCCCATCAAGATGGAATCACACAATCATGTTCCAAAATTCTTTTTTTGGCTATTGTTATTTTTGCAATGGTTTTGGTATTAAAGACATAGATTATAGAATAAATGCAAAAATCAGGTACATGAGGGACAACAAAATAGATACCTATGCATTCTCAAGAAGAAATTACAACTCATTTTCACCTTTGTTGAACTATAACATTATATGTTCTAATTGCAATAATTATGGTCATATAGAATTTTTTTGCATAAGTGGTTTAAAAAAAATAAAAAAGAGGAAGCCCCAATAACCATGGGAAGAAATGAGGAACAAAGAGAACAAAAGAAATAAATATCCTTGTTCGTACAAGCTACACTTCATGCACAAAATAATAGGGACAAGTGGTACATTGACATTGGGTGCTCTAGTCACATGACAAGAGATAGAACAAAATTTATCACCTTGAAGAAGAATGAAGGGAGTGTTACTTTTGGAGACAATGGCTCTTCAAAGATAGTTGGAAAGGGCACTCTTAATCTTGACAATGTAAGGGCTAAGGTAGAAAAGGTTATGTGTGTTGAATACTTGAAGCACAATATTCTTAGTGTAAGCTAGATGTGTGACCAAGGATAGACTCTTACTTTTGACTCCCAAGAATGTAAAATCAAAAAGACAAATTCAGGAAAGTTGGTTGCAAAAGTAATCATAACCCCAAACAATGTATATAATATTCGTGAGATTAATGGAGAAAATTGTTTCATGGGGTAGGAAAATGAAAGATGGATGTGGCACAAAAGAATGTGCCATATGAACTTTGAAAACCTGGTAAAAAACGGCACCAAACAAGTAGTAAGAAATATGCTAAAGTTATAAAAACCCTCAAACACTATTTGTAAGTAGTGTCAGGATGGAAGACTATCAAGAATGAGATTCAAGACAAAAGAATATACAATGTCCAAACCATTGGAGATAGTGCATACAGATCTTTGTGGACTAGCAGGAAAAAAACATCTGCAAGGAGAGAGTTATTTTATGCTACTCATTCATGATTATACAAGAATGGCTTGGGCTGCCTTTCTCGAAAACAAATCTGAGGCATTTGAAAATTTTAAATAATTCAAATCTCTAGTTGAGAATGAGACCTATCTGAAAATCAAATGTTTAAGGTCAGATAATGGAGGTGAGTTCACATCTAATGAATTTGAAGAATTTTGGGAAACTCATGGAATAAAAAGACAATATGCAGCTGCAAGAACTCCTCAACAAAATGGAGTATTTGAAAGGAACAAAATACATGTACAAGAGATCGCCATGACAATGTTGAATGAAGAAAAATTATCAATTTTTTTTTGGAGAGAAGTAGTTTACACTACTGTATACTTTCTAAACATCGGGAAAATCAGATTCAATAGTGATAAGACACCCTATGAATTATGGAAAGGTTGACCAACATCTGTCAAATACTTCAGAATATTTAGAACCAAATGTTATATTAAACGAGATGATGAGGATCTAGGCAAGTTTGACTCAAGAGCAGATGAAGGAATTTTTCTTGGTTATTCATCAAGAAGGAAAACCTATGATGTTACAACAACATATTGCAGAAGATTGTTGAAAGCATAAATGTCTGAATAGATGTAGAAAGACCACACAAGAACGATCTGGAAGTAGAAGAAATAGATTACAACAAAGAAGAACAACAAGAATATGAGGAAGAAGAACAAGAAAATGAGGAAGAAGAAGAATAATAAATGAAATTCCACGATACAAAAACACCATCAAGGTTTGTGCAAAAAAATCATCCAGAAAGCTTAATTCTTGGTGATAAAAATGCTAAGACACATACCAGGAGAAAAATGGAAAGAATTTTTGAACATGTAAATCTCTCCTTGCTATCCAAAATAGATCCTAAAGTTTTGAAGAGGTTAGTTCTGATCAACATTAGGTTAATGCTATGGAAGAAGAATTAAATCAAATTGAGAAAAATAAGGCATGGGAACTTGTCCCAAGACCTAAAGAAACAAATGTGATTGGTACAAAGTGGGTATTCATAAATAAATTAATGAAGATGGAAAATACGTAAGAAATAAATCAAGAATGGTCTGTAAAGGGTATGCTCAAGTAGAAGGTATTGACTTTGAAGAAACCTTTGCTCCTTTTGCAAGATCAGAATCCATTAGAATGTTTTTGTCATTTGCAAGCTTTAAGGATTTTAAAGTATATCATATGGATTTCAAGTCAACATTTATGAATGGAGATTTAGAGGAAGAAGTGTACATTGAATAGCCATAAGGATTCTTATTGTCATAAAATATGGATTATGTTTGCATATTGAAGAAATCACTTTATGGGCTAAAGCAAGCTCCTACAACATGGTATTCAAGAATTGACAAGTACTTTCAATAAAAAGGTTTCAAAAGAGGAAGAACAAACAACAATTTTTACATCAAAATAGACAATGAAGACATCTTAATCATTATGGTTTATGTGGATGATATCATTTTTGGAAGTAATGCTGATAAAATGAGACAAAAATTTTCTGAAGAAATGCAAAGAGAATTTGAGATGTCCGTTCTTGGACAATTGTTATTCTTCCTAGGGTTACATATTTCTCAAACCAACAAAGGCATATTCATTTCTCAGATCAAATATATCGAGGAGATGTTGAAGAAGTTTTAAATGGAAGATTGTAAACCTGTTAGAACACCCATGGTCACTGGTTGTAAATTGAGCAAAGAGGATGAATCAAAGGAAGAAAATCAAACTATGTACATATCAATGATAGGAAACCTACTATATTTGACATCTTCAAGGCCAAATATTATGCAAGTAGTAGGATTAGTTGGAAGTTTTCAAGCTACACCAAAGGAGATACATGTGCAATCAATAAAAATAATATTCATATATTTGAAATGAACATTGGAATTTGGTTTATGGTATCCCATAGGTACAAACTTTACACCGAAATATTACACAAATGTAGATTTGGAAGGTAGTGTGGATGATAGAAAGAGCACCAATGGTGGAACATTCATTCTGGGAAATAGCTTAGTGTCTTGGTTAAGCAAGAAGAAATCATCAATTTCTCTATCCACAACAAAAACACAATACATTGCAGCAGAAGCATGATGTACACAAGTGATCTAGATGAAACAAACATTGAAAGACATTAAGGTAGAATATGATCAACCCATATCAATATTGTGTGACAATACTAATGCAATAAATATTTCAAATAATTTGATTATGCATTCGAAGACAAAGAACATTCCAATCAAATACCACTTTTTAAGAGAGCAAGTCACATAACAAAATGTCAAACTGGAATATATTATTACAAAAGAATAGGTTTTTGATATATTTACAAAATATCTTCCTAGAGAAACATTCAAGTATCTTATACAGAAGCTAGGAGTGGTGCTTACACCATCCAATCACTGAGGCACTTCAAGAGGAGGATAAGTTCAGAGGGGGAAAGAGAGAAGGTTGTTAGTTGCATAGCAGAGAATAAAGAGTAAAATATAAGGGGGAGAAAATCCTTTTTCCATTGATGTCAAAGGGGGAGAGTAAAGAGAAAGGGGGAGATTTGTAGAAAGAAATATATGGAAACATATATCAAAGAAGTCAAATTAGATGAGAGAAAAAGTATCAGAATACATGCTTACAGCTGATTGAAGGAGTATCATAATTGACCGTAGTTTCCATCAATGACAAAGGGGAATTTTGTTGGAAAATTCTGTTGTCATTGATGTCAAAGATAGGGGGAGATTACTCAAGATAAAGAGTAGATCGAGGAAGTACCTAAATTGTATAACTGGGCCAAAGAGAATCGAGCTAGACATACAAAGGAAGATTTCATACTACAAATCGAACCATACAGAGGAAGAAGAGAAGTAGAGGGTTTTCAAGTAGTGTGTGAATGTCTCTACGCATTGATGAGCTTTTGTGTGTCTACCTTGTGTGAATGAAGGTGAGAATATTGCATATGAATATTCAACCCAAATGAGTTTGAGAAGCAAAGGAGGAGTTATGTGATTGGAAGTTGAATGAGACAACCCTAAAGAAGAGTAATAGAGGGTTGAGATCCTTGAAGGTGAAACAAAACCATGGAACTAGTAAAGGAGAACTCGATGGCCTAATCAAGGAAAATACAAGGAAATACAATATCCCACATGCACAAAGGAAAATCATATCGAGGGGTTTATAACGAAAAGGTGTTAGTACTAAGTTTAAATGTGAATGGAAGAGCTACAGAACCTTGCGCAAGGAATTAACTTTTAATTGTGTAGAAATGTGGACCCAAAGTCAATTAAATCCTAACTGTTGATCATCAGATATCAAATACCAATATCAAAGGACCGTGACCTCGTTATATTGAATACCGGAGTAGAAAAATGAAATTTGTAAACACGTTGGATGAAGCCCTGGTGGGATGATTCCCCAGTGGGCTAGCTTAGATGCCACATCAGCATCCATATCATATCTGTGTGGAGGCCACATCATCCACCACATTAGCACAGTGGATGAAACATAGAGAAACGTGGTTCCAATACTAGATATCGAAATATTGAGATAAAGTGTAGTGTTAAATTTCTGTGGGCCCGGTGGTCCGGTAGAACTAGTAGTTGGGACACAGAGTGATAATGCTCCATACCAGATCAAGAAGAATAATGAAGAAAGGTGGGTGGGTCAATTACCTGGTGGAGAGGATATACACTTGGAGAAAAATGACTGGGCATGTCAAAACAAGGTTTCGTAGACAAGGTTCCATATCAGATCAGGTGTAAGCACAGTGTTAAAGTATCGAAGGCCCGATAGACCTGTGCCCCAGTAGGTCAATGGTGAATCCATGTAAAATCCAAGAAAACAACCACGTCATCTGGAACATGTAGTAGGGGTCCACACGAAGGTAATTTCATCAACCACATACATTTCCACGTATCAAACATGCACTGGTGCCAAGTCAGCATAGTGACCGAACATGGATGGAGGACGTGATGACATTAGTAGCCAAGTATTGGTGCCATGTAATCAAGTACACATGGAGATCAAATCATCTTCCATGTCATCATATTAGCAGATCATATATCAGAAGATCATTGGAGTAGTGTAGTGTTGAGGGCCTAAGGGCCTGATAGCCCGGTGACCTGGTGGTCTTGGTGGCTTGATGAGGCCAATAGACTAGCAAGCTAGTGGGCCAATTGCCAGGTGTATACCGAATTAGAAAACAAAAATGCTTGAGGATGCAAAGTTGAAGGCCCAAGGGGCTGGTGGGTCGGTGAGTCCAATGACATGGTTCCATGAGCAATGTTCCATAGCGGACCATAGATTGAATAGTGCACAGTGTCAAAGCCTCGATGAGACCGGTGGGATGGTAATCCTAGTGAGCCTGATGGGTTGATCATCAGGTGGGCCAACATATTGGATCAGAATAACTATTGAAGGCACAATGTTGGGGGCCTTGTGATTCCATGAGCCTAGTGAACTTGATGGTCCCGATGTTCGTGAAACTAGATCACTGGTCAATATTGAATCCAAGATAGATCGAAGGATGGCTGAGTGTTGAGGTCGTGTTGTGTGTTTTGATTGGTAGAGAAAAAATAAATGACCATGATCAATTCAAGGGACCATACCTAACGGTTGTCGAGCATTGAATTCTGTGTTATGGTCTGTGAGTAGATCATGCATGAAACATGGATAATTTTAAGGATGGAAATTTATATTAAAATGTAGAAACATGGGATATTCTTACTAGTCCTTAATATGCAAAATGTAAAATGTTTGGCGATAGTTTTCTAAAAACATTCAAATTTCTAAGGATTTTATATAGTTTCTATAAAATTTTGGTGATTTTTAAGGTAAAAAAAAATATTCTATGGAATTTGGGTGAATCGTTTTAAGAAAAAGTGGAAATTAGAGAATCGTGTTTTGGGAAAAACCATGGAAAATTAGCCCATTGGAAAAATTTAGCCCCTAAAATCATCTATGGTGTGAAACAAAGGGGGTTTGTGTCAGTTTCAAAATATTTTTTTTGAAGCCCAATTTTGAGGAAGATTTAAAGGATTTGGAGCCAACCCCATAAGCATAAATGTTCTTGGCATGTGGAGAAATGCTCGGTTCTATATATATATATATATATATAACAATGCTCTGATCATTTTGAAGATGTGTGTGAAACGAAGATGAAGAGGTTTTGAGATTCGAGTATGCAAGAATGAGAAGGCTAAGGCTTGGAGGTTTTCAAGTGGCACAAAATGAAAGGAAGAAGAGTCTAGTTGTCTAAGAGTGGCTGGGAGGTGTAAGGTATAAGGAACAAATGAATTCATGTAGATTATGAACTAGTGGAAAGTGTTGTGATAACAAAGATAGAGCAACATGTTTGTGTAGGTGAAGGTTTGAAGTAAAGAAACGATTTTTTATTGTTGACAATTTGAGGAGATTGTTGTATCTAGTAGGTTGGTTCCTACATCTTGATTATTTGATGCTCAACTGAGGAGATTGGTGTCTCATGAAGGTTGGTTCTTTCAAATATAACAATTGTAGGTTGGTGCCTACAAGAATTGATGAATTGGTGCTCAATTGAGGAGATTGGTGTCTCTTGCAGGTTGGTTCCTGCAAACATTGTAACAATAGGTTGGTGCCTACATGATTTTATAAAGAATTGTTTTGTGGTTTTCTCCCATTTGGGTTTCCATGTTAAGCCTCTCCGTGTTGTGGATAATATGTTTCTCACTAATGTTTTATGGTTGGTAGAGTAGTAAATTGATAAAGATTGTAAGAAAAGTAAAAATAGTCATATATTGATTCACCCCCCTCTCAGTATAAATAAGTGTGCCAACAATTGGTGTCAGAGCAGGTTCCTTTAAGAATAGTCTAACCACTGGAAGGTGAATCCTTGCAACACACCTGGATAGAAAGGAAGGTTTTTCTACAAACAAGGATCCATTAATTGATGGGTAAAATTATGCATTCTAGAGCATAAGAATGAAACATTATTTTTCATCACTTGGGTTCAACGTTTGGAGTGCAATTAAGAATGGTTACACGACACCAACTGTAACACCCTGTTTCCCCCAGATTGTAAATATAACTGAACTGGCCAAGGACTATGGCAAAACTCATAAGTATGAATATGTGCTGTAAATGGACCTGCAGGAAGAGGTCAATGAATGTAAATGATAGTTTGAATTAATTACATAACTGCTGAGAGGGGATGTGCGGAAAAGAGACCACGATGGTGGTGGAGGGCACCTTGAAAAAAGGGGCGTTAACTTCCACTGAGAAATTAATACCGTATTTGGACTCCACTAGCCCGGAGAACCAAAAGCGGCTCGCTGGCCCTGAAAATTTATGGCTCACAGACTGGTAGGCGGATGTCTTGATGAGGGATGGGATGGTGAACCGCCCATCCGTAGGGACGTCAGGCCTGATCAGTGCGAGGGAAATCGTGCCACACTCAACCTCGCGAGAGGATAAGGCGTATGGCTGGAACGATTGACGAGGGCAGACGCGAGGGGAACTCTGGAATTTTATACACAGAGTGAGTGATCGCGGGAGGAAGGATTGCAACCTTCGCTCCTGGACACTGGCAGACAGAGAGATGCAGGTCTCAGGAGATCGTGGTCTCAGCTCGGGGGTGACTAGTGGTAAATCCATTTGGAGTCGCTACGCCTACGGTTGGGTGGAAACGAGCACCCCTCTCAGCAGTCCCTTCCATTACTGAAATTATATCTGATAAGTGTTTTACTTATATTGCATTCTAAAAATTATATGCTATCACATATATTCACGGACTGTGGAATTGTAAATGTTTCCTGTGAAGGAATTTTCTGTACAACAATTGTTAATACGGAGTAGATGTTAGCTCATAGAACTTGTGAAATTGTGAAGAATTACAACATACGAGTATCCGCGTAGTGTTTGATACGCATAGGTTGATATATGCTTATTACAAAGGATATCATGCACGAATTATGTCAATAAGATGAAGTTAACCATGCCCAGCTGCTCTCGGGAAGTTGTCTTCCTTTATCTGCTCCCGGGGATGACCCGGTAAGGATCTCTTCACAGAGATTTCCTCCTCGGAAAGGTTCACCCAGAACCCAGAATAAGGACTCGAACGCATAGGCCTTATTAACCCTGTACGAGGAAGAACAATCCTATTTAGGTCCAAGATAGTAGCGTTGTGTGATAAATAAGTCGACGGATGAGATCTCGTCGGAGTGAACCATAGTCATTCACAACCATTAGATTGATGAAAGTAACGCAGGCGTTACATGCCTTGCCCTCTCTCATCGTGAGCAACGATAAATTGGGATCGTAAATCCCAAGACCCAAAAGAATGAATCTGGACCGTTAGATCTCGGTTCACATTACCCGACAGCCGTTGGATCCGGGGAAGCTGTGTAGGGGTTAAGCGTAGGGGTAGACGCGCGAGGAAGTGATTTGAGCCATGAGATCTGGAGTAGAAATCCTGTAAACCATTGGATCGGGAAGAGTCCTAGCCGTGGATCTTGGCAGGACATGTGTCGGCGTTCTGGGAGGCATCGGGATTTCACTCATCAGGGATTTTAGGAGTGTAGAAACGTTGCACAACGAAATCGCGATACGCGATTTCCCAATTGAATCTGGATCGTCCATTATGCGCGACACGTGTCAGGAGATCCGGAGGGGAATCGGGATATTTGCCATTGGGAAATCGGCCTTCATGTGGACAAGTGCTCGGGGAAATCCAAGTGAAAACCCCGACCAGATCTAAGCCGTCCATTAGCATGGACACGTGTCGAAAGATCCGAGGAAGTCGAAATTCGGAGAATCGGGGTATCCGGAGACAAGAGTCTCATGCACAAGGGAGTCGCGAAACGCGATACTCCGATACAATCAGGACCGTCCATTAGCGGAGACGCGTGGCGAGAGATCCGAGGGAGTCAGAGTTCTCGAGGCCATGAGAACCAAGACCTCATAAGTCCCGAAATCTCGAGAATCAATCCAGGTCATTCGTCCGCGAGGACATGTGGCAAAGGATCGGGTGCCTTCGGAGTTTTGTTCATCGAAGTTCCGATGGTAAGGAAATTGTGCATCAAGAAATCGTGACCCGCGATTTCTCGATGAGATCTGAGCCATTCATGACGAGGATGCGCGTCAGAGGATCCTGAGGGATCGGGGTTCGGCATTTCGGGTTTCCGGCATACAAAAGAATCACGTCAGGAGAACTCGCGAACCCCGAAGGCCCGACGTAATTTAACTTAACACTTAAACCTTCATCAAGGGTTAATTAATGGTTGTCTAAATAAGACTTGGTTATATCGCGAAATCGGAGATTGCGGATTCGGGGTTCAGTATGCGCCGAATCTTTGTTATGGGACAACCCGAATCCCGACAGGGGGATACAAGGCCACGGTCACGAAGGCCGGTCATATAGACCAAGGTATAGCTAGTAAGGGCTAGCCTTAGGGATGGGGTGCGTTGAAAACTTTTTCCATCGGTGATCGTGGATTCGAGAGGACAGGGACCCTCGACACTGCAACCTCCGAAACCCCGAATCCTAATATTAAACCAAGGATTGGCACTTCGCTAATGAGAGTTTCCGGAGATTCCCCATTGTGGGAGATTAATTCAATTTTTTTTTAAAATAATGATAATGGGTGTGTTACAAAATGGTATCAGAGCATGGTTACAACACTCGGCCTGACTGGGCTCATGCACCAGTTGCACTAGTCGCGCATAAAGCTCGTATGAAACACTCCTATGAGGAGTAACCCCTGACTTAACTATCCTATCCAGGATTTAAAAACTTGGAATATGAACACCTGACTGTGTGTGCATGTGAAAGAATTATGAAATTATGCACAAATTATCAAATGTATTTAACTCTTGACTAATATCCAACGTTTGTCTTTTCACTCAAGCAGACGATCAACCGCGGGAATTTACAAACGCAGAATATGGTGACTCATCAAGAGGTGGGAGAAGGCTCCCACAACAGAGACGAGGAGTCTGATGAAATAAGAGCAGTAGGAACCCCTACAGACTTAGTTGAGACTGTGAGGAGTCTCATGGTCGAATTGCAAAGCTGCAAGGCCGATAATGAAAGGATGATGAAAGAACAAGAAAAACAAACCGAAATTAATGCAGTTCTACTGTAGAGCCTATCTGA
>ML818645.1:13319-57966 GCA_009831015.1 Picea engelmannii | reverse complement strand
TACAAGGCCACGGTCACGAAGGCCGGTCATATAGACCAAGGTATAGCCAGTAAGGGCTAGCCTTAGGGACGGGGCGCGTTGAAAACTTGTTCCATCGGTGATCGGGGATTCGAGAGGACAGGGACCCTCGACACTGCAACCTCCGAAACCCCGAATCCCAATATTAAACCAAGGATTGGCACTTCGCTAATGAGAGTTTCCGGAGATTCCCCATTGTGGGAGATTAATTCAAATTTTTTTTAAAATAATGATAGTGGGTGTGTTACACCAACAACTCCACCTGTATATAAAACCATAATGAGACTCAGTGACAATAACTCTAAGGATATGGGTACAATTCTTAATAGTTTGGAAGATTCTACATTTGTCAAAGTCATGCATTGTACTTCAACAAAAGACATGTGGGACAAGTTACAAAGAATGTATGAAGGGGATGACAAGGCCAAGAAGGAAAAATTACAAACCCATAGAGGAAAATTTGACACCCTTAAGATGAATGAAGAAGAGAGTATTGCATCTTATTTTCTTCGTGAGGATGAGATTGTCAACACTATTAGAGGATTGGGTAAAGGGGTAAAAGAAACCATCATTGTGAACAAAGTGCTTAGGTCACTTCCCTCAAGATTTAATCCCAATATATTTTCCATTGAAGAAATAAATGATCTAGACAATCTGACAATGGATGAGTTGCATGGAATCCTCAGTGCATATGAGATGAGGATAGAATAGGAAAAGCCAACAAATTGATCAAGGAAGGAAGAAAACTTCAAGGTATCAAGGAAGATAAAGACAAAAGAATACAAAATGAATGAAATATCAAACAGTGAATCATGCATAGAAGAAGATAACTTTGTCATAAATTTCAAGAGAGGAACAAGTAAATACAAAGGTAATCTTCCCTTCAAATGATTTAATTGTGGATAAGTGATCCATATTTTATGAGCATAACAAAATGAATAAAGATTATTAAAATATGCTTAACACAAAATAACAAAGACACAGTAAAATTGGTTTTCTATTCAATAAGGAAATAAGCTGCAACTGTAAAATGCAGCGGAAAACAAGCTTGCTGGAATGGTGGTGGCTTATCTCTGAGAAGAGATGTGACGAATGCACTCATTCGCAAGAAGATTATTACAATGAGGCTCTGAAAGTCCTTTTACAATAAACAAGAATGCCAAAAACCCTAGAAATCCAAAAACCTAACCCTAGGAGATGAAGCGCCAAAAGTCATGTGTGCCCCGTTTGGGTAAGCTAGTACATCAACTTCCTGGGGTCGTAACTTTTGCATACGATCTTCATTTTATGTGCACGATAGCCCATTAGAAAGGTCTACCTGAGGACTACACATTTTTCTGCTATGAATCAAAAGTCATTTTTGACTGTGGTGAGCCTGAAAATGTTGTTTAGGGCTTCAAAACGGCCCCACAAGTTAGGGACCCAAAAACTAGGAAAAAAACTGCCAAAATGAACCAGTTGGAATAGGCGGGAGGCCACCGAAATCCATTTGGATCAATCCTCCCCCTGTAGGAAGCAATGGTCTCCATTGCATTGAGTTCCCCCATCAAATGAGGAAATTTCTGCTGAATTTGGCCCCAGGTGAGCCACTTGCCTTGGTGTAGGAGTTTCCCTGCTTTGACAACTCGATAAAGCTGGATCCTTTGATGTTGGATTCCATTGGTCTGTGTGTCCATAATATGATCACTGGATTCTTGTTTCATGCAGTTGGGGTTGAGCTCTATTGGTTTCAACTGCTCTTCTATCTCTGAGGTGTCCAATAATGGTGAGAAATATGGCCAAAGGAGAGCCACGTTGAAGACTGGGTGTAGGCCAAGGAAAGGGGGAATATTGAGCACAAAAGCATTGTCACCCACAACCTTCGTGATGGTGTATGGCCCATATCAAAGTGGGAGAATCTTCCTATGGGGCACTCTAAGGTGTTCTTTCTGCAAGTGCAACCAAACTTTGTCTTCCACCTGAAACTTATGTGGCACCCATTGTTGATCATGGTGTTGCTTGTACATGGAATTGGACTTCTGTAAAATATCTTGAACCTGTTGGCAGATGTGCTGGATCCGCTCAATGAACCAGGTGGATTTTTCAACTTCTAGTGGAGCAGGGGACAAGTCGGATGAGGTGTTCACCAGGGGTAGTGCAACATCCATCGGGCCCAATGGTTGGAATCTCAACCCCACCTGAAAGAGGTTGTGTCCAGTTGAGCTATGCAGGGCTCGGTTGGAGCTATGTTGGACATAGGGAATACTCTCATCCCATGTGTGGAAGTGCTTGGAATTTTACATGCACGGGATATGTACGATCATCTGATTGATGACCTCAATTTGACCATCTGTCTGGGGGTGGAAGGCAGTGGATTTCGTGAGCTTGGTATCCAACAATGACCAGAGGCTTGACCAGAATGTGTCGAGGATCCAACTATCCCGATATGATACAATGGCTTTTGGGATCCCAAAGTGTACCCAGACACGTTCAAAGAAGAACTTGCCAATGGCCTCTACAGTGATGTTCTTCTTTCAGGCAACCATAATCATCATCTTGGAAAAGTGACCAACAACCACAAAAACATAGTCATTGCCCCTCTTGGTGGATGGGAGGCCTGACATGTATTCCATTGAGATGGATTCCCACAGATGTTCAGGAGTAGGCATAGGAGCGTACATGCCCTATTTCTTATTTTTCGGTTTGGAAATAGCATAGGCAGTGCAGGACCTGATATACTTGTCGATGTCCTGCCGAATTTCCGGCCAGTAGAAATGTTTCTGCAACATTGCCACTGTCTTTTCGACGCCAAAGTGTCCTGCCACCCGACTGTAGTGAGCTTCCCAAATAATCTTCGTGCGCTCTCTTGATGGAATGCAAAGATGGCCCAAAAGACACAACATCCCATCTTGAAGATGGAAATTAGTGACCACTAAGTTTTCTCCCAACATTTGGTAGGTGGTGGAGAAGTTGGGGTCTGTCTCATAGAGGTGGGGCCATCCGGAGGTCTCATGGTCGCAAGAGTCTAGCACCATGGTGAGTGTCATGACTGGAGGTCTGCTGAGGCAATCAACAACTCGGTTGGTACTTAATGTTGAGGTGGAACTATTGTAAGTACATGGACCACTTCTGATGGCGGTCATTCTACAATTTTCCTTGGGTCTGCATGAACTGTAGTGGCTTTTGATTAGTGTGGATGATTGTCTCCTTTGCCAGAATGTAATGTCTCCACTGGCGGTAGGATTGCAAAATGGAGTAAATTTCTTTGTCGTAAGTAGGGTACTTACGGACAACATCTAATAGTGTCTCACTATGATATGCCACATGGTGGCCATGTTGAGTGAGAATGGCACCCACAACATAGTTTGAAGCATCTGTCTCAATATTAAAGGGATGTTACAGGTCTGGTAATGAAAGTACTAGGGATGAGCACAAATGCTGCTTCAAGTCATCGAAGGCTTGTTGTTGGGAAAATCCCCACACAATTTTTTCCTTACCGCCACCCCTGGTTACTTGGCTAAGGGCCCATGCGATATGAGAGAATCCCAACATGAACCTACGATGGAAATTGGCAAGGCCCAAGAAGCTCCAAATCTTAATGAGTGTGGTTGGGGCTGGCCAGTCATGGATGACTTGGATCTTGGCTGGATCCACATGCACACCATGCTGATCAACGATGTAGCCTAAGTAATGGACCTTGTCCATGCTAAAAGAGAATTTTTCCAAGTTTGCATATAGTTTGTGTTGTTGCAGGGTGTACAAAACCTTTTGAATATGCTGCAAGTGTTCCGCCCAAGTCTTGATGTAGATGAGGATGTCATCCAGATACACCACTATAAAAGTAATAGTGAAAGGTCGCAGGATATCGTCCATCATCCTCATAAAAGTTGTTGGAGCATTTTTCAAACCAAAGGGCATGACCAACCAATCAAAAAGACCTTGTTTTGACTTGAAGGCAGTTTTCCATACATCTGTATGTTCTATTGGGACCTGGTGGTAGCCAAACTTCAGATCAATCTTATTGAAGTATTTGGCCCCCATGAGATGATCAAGGAGGTCATCAATTTGGAGAATCGGGTATCGGTTTCGCACTGTGATTTTATTTAGGGCCTGGTAATCAATGCAGAGTCGCTAGGTCCCGTATTTCTTTTGCACCAGTACGATTGGGCTCCCACAAGGTGATGAGCTGGGACAGATGTGCCCCTTGTGGAGCAGTTCTTGGATCTGCCTCTTGATCTCCTCATTTTCTAATAGAGAGTGGCAGTAGACCAATCCATTGGGTAGCAGTGCGCCTGGGGTCAGATCGATGGGATGCTTGACCTAGCAGTGCAGAGGTACCCCGGTAGGAGGGGAGAAGATATCTGAGTATTCTTCCATGACCTTATCCACTTTCTTATGTTGTGTGGAGAGATCGGTCGTGGAGGCCTTGGATGTGGTTGCGATATTTCGCTTACTCTGAGAGTGAATCATGAAGAAGACAAATTTCCCTTGGTGGTCCGATGGACTAGTGGTCTGGTGGGTGGTGATAAGATTTTACATTCCCTTGGTGGTCCGATGGCGGATTAACAGAGAAGAGAAGGTTCAAGAGTTTACTCCCCCCTGATGGGTAGTGGTCTGGTGTTCCGATGGTTGGTTACCAAAAGTGTTAAGTGATGGAAAATCCTATAATTCGCAGAACTGTAAACAAATTACGCAGGAGAAATAAAATTCACAACAATAGAGATAGGCAAAGAAAGATGAAATCGAGTAGAAGGGTTTTAAGTTGATCCAAGTTGGCATTGGTTGACTATGGTTGAATTTGGTTGACCAAGGTTAAGTTTGATTGACTCTAGTTAGCCATAGTCCTTAAGTGTTATGTTGGATTGTGACGCTTTTAAATATTTATGTTTCATAGTGACATTCATCTTGGTTGACTTATGTCAAATTGCTACTTTCTTGAATGGTTATGTGACATTCATTAAGGGTTATGTTGCATTGAGTTTGGATGGCTTTGGTTGGCCATGGTTGTATATCGTTGACTATGGTCGATCATGATCATGTTTGACTATGAATGAATATGGTTGACCATGGTTGACTATGTTTTACCATGTTTGATAGTGATCCTTAACATGATTATGCATTTTGGTGATCAAACATGTAAGTAGCAAAGTTAATGAGTCAACAGTTGAATTTGTCACTTTCTTATCTAATGACTTGAATAGATAATTAGTTTACATTCAAGGATGTTTAACTATGGTTAACTATGGTTGAATATGGTTGACCATGTTTGACTATGGGCAAATATAGTCAACCATGATTGACTATGGTTGAATTTGGTTGATCACAGTTGACCATGATCGTCTTGAAGGGTTGCTAAAATGATAATAACATTGACTATAACATAATCTATACATGCATTGATCATGTTATGTTGTTTGCATGCATGTGTACATACATTCCTTAAGAGTTATGTTGGATTGAGGCATTCCTCAATGGTTATGTCATATTGCAACATTTGTCTTGGCTCAGTTATGTCTAATTACTACATTCCTCAATGATTATGTTGCACTAGCAAAGTTCATTAAGGGTTATGTTGCATCAACTTTGATTTACCATGGCTGATTATATTTGATCTTATTGGTTGAATATAAGATTATTATGGATAACTTTCACTAACTTAGATTGAAACACTATAAATATTCACCATTTTAACTTTATGATAAACACTTCTCCTCTCCTCTAAATATATCAACCTTGATTAATTTATTTATATAATTCTCAATAATAAAACATTTAACTTTTTTATTATTTTTCCTTTACCTTTGTATTTGAAATTAAATATTAAAGTTATGTTTTTTATGTTTTAATAATTAAAAACATGCATCTTCTTATTTTCTCACTAATTATAGAAATATACTTTAAAATTCCAAACTATACTTATTGATAATTTGCAATCACAAATTTGTCATTCTTTTCAAATCTAAATTTTAAAGTTTAAAATAAATTTATATCATTAAACTAACCTATAGATTTCGAAACCACTATGATGATTATTTTAAAATAATCTGTTTTAATCAGGTGTCTTAATGATTAATTGACTCGAAATGACATGCACTAGAATTATTTATGCTAATTTTGATCTTTAATTTGTGAACAAAACAAAAAATATTCTTCTATAATTAAATCTCACAAGCACATTACATATTTTTAATTAAAAAATTAATTAATCTTAAAAAGTCTTTCCACATAATTAAATAAAGATTCATTAATATTAATATGATTTTTATTTTTTTTTAATTAAAAATTTTAATACAAATTACCAAATATATTTTATTTATACATTTTTAGATTAAAAATTATGATCTTTTTGTTTGATTTTAATTAAAAAATTGTTGAAAATTTTAATACAAATTACCAAACATATTTTATTTATACATTTTTAGATTAAAAATAGGGTTAAATTTCATTTATATATATATATATATATATAGCAAGATCAAAGTTTTATGTGTTACATAACTTTCTCATCATGGGTCTTTCCTTTTTAAACTAATTCAAATAATAAAAAGATAAAATTCCATATTAATAAAAAAATTCAAATAATGAAAAAAATAAAGTTCCATATTAATAAAAAGAATATGTAAAAATGCTAAATTTCAACAAAAAAGAAAGATTACAACAGATTTAACCTACTTCGTAATTTTTTATACCAGTAAAAAAGAATATGATTAAAATACATGAATGCAAGCATGATAACATAGAGTATTTTAAGAAACAATAAAGCAATTGTGTAGACATTTGTAACTTTTGATTCTAGTGTCAACATCACCATTACCTGATCTACCCATTCAAAAGATAACATGAATTTCCAAGATCAAATTCCGTGAACCCTACTCTCTAGTGGGGTATTCGAGCTCCCATCACAAGATAAAGGATGAAAACTTATCATTGGAAGAGATTGTGTGGACTTGAAAGTTTAAAATTATTGGATTTTGTTAATGATGATTTGCAATTTTACCTACTATAATATTTTTAATTTTTAAAAGAATATATATATATATATATATATATATATATAATTTTGACAAAATGTAAAAATTAAAATGTTTTAATTGTTATTTTAGATATATTTTTATTCAAAATTTTTAAGAAAAATGTCTAAAAAAACCACATATTATGTTTATTTTTTTCTCTATTTTCTTTAAAATAAATATATTAATACCTCTATATCTTCGTGAGGGCTTATGATTATGAAGAGGTTTGTAGCAATCTTGCCACCACATAAATTGGGGTTATAGGAGTCTAACACAACCCTCAACTCTTCAATAGTCACCCTTGATATTGATGAATATAGGTTATGAAAGCAAGGACAATGTTATGTTTGACTTACATATCTTTTTATATCTTCTTTAGTTAATTGGGTGCTCATTTGATTGAAAACTTGTATTTGTTGTAGTAATATGTGTGCCCATTATAAGTATTACTAGGTGTGTTTTGGAAATGACAATGTAACATTATATGCGAGTCTTGCATGGTATTATGGAATTACATTTTTGTAAAGTTAAAACATGAAATTAAAGTGAATTGATTATTTGAGGTTGTGGACTTGGAAGTATAGCTTCTCAAATTAAGGAAATTAAATTAAAAATCCATATGTTCCTTGTAATTTAAGATGTTTAACTCATTACGAGTTTATTGAAATTGTTAATGATGATTGAAAAGCAAAAATATCCCATGTATTTATAAAACTAATTTGACTAATAAATATTTATATTTAGTTTTCTTTTTAAGTAAAAAATTTATATAATTATATTATTAAGTAAAAAATTCATATAATAGAATTGTATGAAGTCTTAAATAAATAAAATAAAACTGGATAACTGAACACATTTATTATTAAATTTAATAAAAAATAATATTGATTAATAATAAATCAAATACCGATTATGAAATAAACATGCATTTACAAACTTGAAATTGGATTAATTATTTTTGTACACGCCATTAAAAATTAAAGGCCTCATCTAAAGGCCTGAACATCATACCTACCCTCCTATGGTTCTCCCGGGGAATCTCCTCCTCTAGGCCTTCTCTTAATTGTTGGCGCAGCTGTTCCACTACTCCTCTACCCCACTGCAGTTTGGGACAGTGAGCAATATTAAGCCTCTTTAACGACATCAAATCCTCAACACTGGCAAGCTCTTCTAGTGCATGGCAATCAGACACGCTAAGTACTTGAAGCTGTGTCAGCTGCCCCAGCCCCCGTATTCTTTTTAACTCGGAACACTCGTCAGCCGTGAACTCCTTCAATGATCTCAACCTTTCAAGTCCCGGCAGCTCCTCGACCTCAACACACGAGTTGATGTCTAGTTTTTGAAGGTTTGTAAGATTACAAAGCCCTTCCATTTTTCTCAGCTTAGGACAATAATCCAAAAACAGCTTTACTAGTGTCGGTGGCAGTGCTTCAACCTTCACCAGATCATCGCAAATTGTGATACTGAGATATTTAAGGATGGGACAAACACCATCAACAAAGGATATCTCTGATATTTTTATATCCGACAGATGTAAGTATTCCAGTCGGGCCAGCTCAATGGCAGCGCTTTCTCCTTCCACCCCCTTTTTCAATGGTAGCTCTCGTATCGGACAGTTTTGTACTGTTAACTTTACCAGGTTGTTCAACTTCACCACTCCTGGCGGTAACGACTGTATTCCACATTCTTTTATGAACAGCTCTGACAGCTGAGTCAACAATCCCAACGAATTGGGCAAAGATTTCAATTCGTCGCAACCAATGAGCCGCAAGTCCTTCAAGCTGCTCAGGTGACCCAGCGAACATGGTAGTATTTTTAAGAAAGGGCTTCCCACAATAAATTCTTCCAAACTGCTGAGGTTTCCGATATCCCCAGGCAATTCTTGTAAACGTGTATAAAGCAGATGCAATTTTTCTAGGGACTGTTGATGTGCAACTTGGGGAGGCAATACTTCCACACTAGGAGATCCTGAAAGGTATAAACGTTCAAGAGAGCGGATATTTGCAAATGTTTCATCCGACATGGTCAGATTGCGGCAATTTCCCAGATCCAGATGTTTAAGGTGAATTAAATTCCCGAAGGAATTTGGAAGCATTTGCAAACTCGACGAGAAAGAGAGATTAAGGTGTTGGAGATTTGTTAAGTACCCGAAGGAATTTGGAAGCATTTGCAAACTCGAGGAGAAAGAGAGATCAAGGTGTTGGAGATTTTTTAAGTACCCGAAGGAATTTGGAAGCATTTGCAAACTGGAGAACCGAAAGAGATTAAGGTGTTGGAGATTTGTTAAGCAGCCGAAGGAATTTGGAAGCATTTGCAAAAGTTGGGCACCAGAGAGAGTGAGGTATTTCAGCGAGCGCAGATCACAAAATTCTTCTGGTAACGATTTGAGATTCCTAAGTTGCACCACAACCATTTTTTCCATGTGCTTCAGCTGCCCAATGGACTTTGGAAACTTCAGAAGAGGAGAATCAATAGTCAACTCTCGCAACTGTAGAGGTGCCTGCAGCGCAATAGTCATCAATATGATATTTTCAGATACAACATCCTTCGGAGTCGTTCCATGTACTACTATATCAATAGAAACAATAATCTACCATAAAATAGAGCAGGAAATAATAACAATAATATACCATAAAATAATAATATTAACAAAACAAATAAATAATGAAACAGCGTTAGCTTTAACCTGAGATTCTGCTCGCCACAGTGTATTCAATTTCTTTCCTCGCACTTCTAAAACCCTTATATTCTTCATCAGAATCCAGGGAGGCAGGCAAGTGCACGGACAGTTATTCCACCGTAGCCATATCAGATTTGGCGAGTCAACCTTCTTCAATATGCTTTCTAAATCGTCATCTTCAGTTGCAACAAGTTGTAACTTACTGAAACGATATGAAGGGTCGAACAGCTTCCTCATACAGTTTCCCAACACCTCATCACACCAACTTTTCAACCATGACGATCCTTCTTCTGATTCTGGAAGTTCTGTGTTCCGTACGAGCCTAGGAACCGTCCTAATTCCGCGCACCTCCGTTATTGCCTTTTTATTTGTAAAAAGCAAACAACAAACAAATTAAACAGAGCAACAATATTCCTTTTTTCAGATAGATAAACCTTGAAGTTGTATGAAAAATTCAAGCACTTACGGAAGCTTGCTGCTGCCACAAATCAGGAATGTCCTCAATCAGACGCCAAAGACGATGGGGGATTACTCCATCCGCAATTTCTCTGCCCAGATCTCTTAGTTGGTCGTGCATTTTTATGGTATTTTCTTTGTCAAGCTCAACAAGGCACTTGTCCTGGAGACTGACAAGGCCCACCAAACCGTTCCAGCCTGATCCATCCCATATTCTTATCGCCATATCCCTGTTCTCTCCAATGAAAAAACAGGCAATGTCTAAGAATATTTGTTTTTCCTCTCGCTCTAGTGCATCGTAACTCACTTTGAGTGTCTGTTGAATCTCATTCGGAAGTTTTACTTGGCGAAGTTTATCCAATAGGCCTTCCCAATAAGATTTGTCACTCTTTTCACAAAGAAGACCCCCAAACACTTTCAAAGACAAGGGCAATCCATCGCATGCCCTACAAAATTCAGCTACAAGATCTTTGAATCCTGAAGATGGATGAGGCTTGCAGAAGGCATATGAGCAGAAAAGTTGTTGTGAGTGTTGTTCATTGAGGCCTGTCAACTTATAGATTGACGATTCTACTATTCCTGAGCTTATGAGGACATCCTTGTAGCGAGATGTAACCAAAATTAAGCTATCGGAATGAAGGACGTCCTTCATTGGCAAAAAAGCATCCAACTGATCTGCATGATCTACATCATCTAAAACTACTAAAGCTCGGTGAAAAGTTGAGACATAGGTTTTGAGCATCTCTTTGCCTTGATCTACGTGGTATATTTGCTCATCTCTTTGAGTTAAATCTTTAATAAGTTTGGTCTGCAAGGAATTTAAAGACCTTTTGGCTGCATTCTCTCTGACATCAAATAAGAAGCAACACTTACCAAAATTGGAACTCTTTTTATTGAAGAGTTCTTTGGCTAGCGTTGTCTTGCCTATTCCACCCATGCCCACAATTCCCATGACCTTAACTTTTCCACTCTGCCGCTCCTGCAATGACAGAGTCTTTTCAAAATCTTCTACTTTTTCTTCAAGACCGGTTGGATATCTGGCCACATTCAAGCCTAATTTTCCGCGCTTTTTGAGCACGCTTTGCACGACATCATCCAACAGTTTCCCCTCGTCACTGTAAATTCAAAATACAACAAACAAAACATTCAGTATATATCCATACCAGTTGGAATAATAATATGGACAAGGAGAATAAGAGTTCCAACCCATTGTAGGCCTCGAGTTCGAAACCGCTTATGGATGAGACGTCCTTGAGGGCTTTTCTCCAGTCGTCCAGCGTTCCGGGGTCGTATCTACCTTTCTGTTCATGAATAGTCAGTGCTTGAGCATACCGTCCTGTCCATCGAAGCTCATAAGGTTTCACGTCATAAAAGACCGGGATAATAGTAGCCCCAGACTTCCGTATAAGAACAAGCTCATCAAGACACCATCTGGACTCGGCATATCGAGGTGAGAAAATGGCGATATGAACAGAGGCGGTTCTGATGGCGCCTTCAATTTGAGGAGATAAGGACTCGCCCACCTGCAATTCTTCCTTATCGAAAAAAGGTCGTAATCCATGTGAAAGAAGGCGATGGTAAGCGTGGCTGGCAAAGGTCTTTTTAAGATCGGGGCCACGATGATTGATAAACACATCGTAGCAGTAGTCCCTGTAATCACCAGATGTGGAGGGGGTGTCGGCTGAGGGATAAGGAGTGGATGTTTGCAGGTTTGCCATTGAAACACAAATACAGCCAGGAAGCGAAGCACGGATGAATAGATTAAGTGAACGAAGGTATTTTTGCCCTCCCAAACTGAAATCTAAATCTACTTTCCAAAACAGGATGTTAATTGGTGCAAGCTGAACCCAATAAGAGTACAACTTTAGGTAATGACTCCATCTGCCACCTGTCCCTACTTTTTCTTTCCTTGCTTTACTTTGCACCGTTATGGCAGATTCCCACCGCCAGTAGCTTAATATGCATGTGAACGGGTTAGGCCTGGTAAAGAAAAGTAGATGATGAAGTTTTGTGTTTCTCGGTGAAGCCTGATCCCTGGTAAATTCCCCATTGCAGTCACTGGTATCTCAATTTTCAATGGATGGTGGGATGGGACCCTGTAAATAAGTATGGGAAGTGGGACGGGACCAATAACTGGAAAGTGATGTGTATAAAGTAATTTTGTCTTTGAAAACATTTTAAATTGCAGTGGGAGGGTACACTTTTTTATTATTATTATTATTATTCTCCACTTTTTTTTTATTATTATTATTCTCCACTTCCATCTTCATATATGATGGTGGGAGTGGGGATATGAGGTGGGATAATAGAAAAAACTTAAAATCCTGGTAAATTTGTCATTGCAGTATTGGTATCTCAATTTTTAATGGATGGTGGGATGAGACTCTGTAAATAAGTAATTAATAACTATGTACTGATTTGTAAAAAGTATGGGAAGTGGGACTGGACCAATAACTAGAAAGTGATAAAGTGATAAATTTGTCATTGCAGTATTGGTATCTCAATTTTTAATGGATGGTGGGATGAGACTCTGTAAATAAGTAATTAATAACTGTGTACTGATTTGTAAAAAGTATGGGAAGTGGGACTGGACCAATAACTAGAAAGTGATAAAGTGATGTGTATAAAGTAATTTTGTCTTTGAAAACAATTTAAATTGTAAAACATTTTAAATTGCATTGGGAGGCAACCAATAACTGAAAAGTATTAAGTTTCTTTTGTATTAGTCCTCATTTCCACCCTCATATATGACTGTTTATGACTGTAGGAGTGGGGAATATAAGGTGGTATAATAGAGAAAACTTAAATCTTTGGTAAATTTGTCATTACAACATTGGTATCTCAATTTTCAATGGATAGTGGTATGAAACCCTGTAAATAAGTAATTAATAACCGTGTCCTGATGTGTAAAAAGTATGGGCATTGGGACTGGACCAATAAATAATTGGAAAATAATAAATTGATGTGTATAAAATAATTTTGTTTCTAAAAACATTTTAAATCTAATTATTGAAAAGTAAATAATTAATAATTATGCCTTGATGTATAAAAAAGTTTGAACAGTGAGAGGGACTAATCAATAATTGGAAAGTGATTTTTATAAAATAAATTTGTCTTTGAAAATATTTATCCAATTATGAAAATAGTGATTGATGAAATAATAAAAAAAATCTTACTATTAAATCAAAATGTGAATAACCGTGAAAATATTTATCCAATTATGAAAATAGTGATTGATGAAATAATAAAAAAAATCTTACTATTAAATCAAAATGTGAATAACCGTGGGAACAAGAAAAAAAAGTCTATTACCCTTACTATACTTTTTCCTTTTATTCAACAAAACAACTCACCAAATGTATAAACATGAGTACTAGGAGTGGTGGAGGTCTTGCCAGAACAATGAGACCAAGTGAAAAAAAGTCATTTTCTTTTCTTTTGATGACAAATCAAACCATCAAACATATAAGAATTAGATTATGAGTGGTAGAAGTTTTTGGAACTAAAAGGAGAAAAGCCTATCACAATTTTTTTTAAAGTTTTACATACAAAATATTTAAAAATTTAAATATAGTCAAGATTTTCCCTCCACACCATAAATATTTAATTAGTTAAACATTAAATTATTAGTGGTGAAGATTTTCCTTTTACACAATAAAGTAAGTAAAGTAACAAAAGAAAAATGAATAGTGAAGGAAGGAATATTTACTTTAGGTTGTACAACTATTGGGTTACATTGCATTAATTATCTTCATGTTTATAGAGTTGTTTGGTTGTGGGTGAGTCTCACACTAATAGAATTTTTTTTTTTATTATTCATTTTTATTATAGAGGATAAAGGTCATTTATTCTCATTTTTTCCTTTACATGTTATGGGACACGTTTAAGATGGATCTAATCTCTTTTCACGTGATTTTGACAATATGCTTCAAGTATGAGGATGTGTGTTTGCATGTAGAAGTCAAGGTATGAGGATTTAATGTGTTACATGTAGGGTAGTTCTTAAAGTTGTGGTGTCACTCAATTGTAGTTTGGATGAGGAAAAATGTAGGGAAGAGGTTTAAATAAGATGAAGTTTGGCTCTAAAAAACGAGAAGTTTCATTGTTTTGGTGCATGGACTATAGAACATTGTTGTTGCAATCATGTTTGGTCGTGAGATCCTCATTGTTGACAAGTCACGGAGTACTTAGAAGATGATCTATGAGGATGGCAAGAATGGTATCAATCTTTGTATTTTTGTTATGCATCTCCTCATCTCTTATAAGTTTATGTTTTGATTGCATTGTTTTGGTATAAAGAATAATAATAAAAAAGAAGTTTTTAAGTGATTTGCATTAAAGGTGAGAACTATAAATTTTAATGGAAATATAGTACTTTCAAAGAAACTTGACCTAGGTAATTAATTGGTATTATGCAAACCCAACTTTGAGCAAGGGGAATTTTTCGATTTTGCTAGAGTACATAGAAGACAATGCTATATGGAATAACGAAGAAATATTGGTTGTGCTACCCCAACCTCGATCAACGATTAAGAGATCCTAGTCGCACTATGCCAACCACCGCCTCTACCTCCTTTTATCTTATAGGAGAGAGACACAAAGGGAGTATTTATCTAGCCATAATCATGTTGAGAAGATGTGGTAATGAATTTTGGTGTTGTTTTCAAGCTAAAGAATCCAAGACATGTCACATAAAACTAGCGGCACAAAGGGTTCATATTAATTACATTTTGCAATGTATTTTGTATCGTTTGCATTATGTAAATGATGTCTTGTTTGTATAAGGTGATTGTTTCTTTTCAAATTTATATTTGTGATTTTATTGTCGGAGTTTCAAAATAGATGAGAATGTGGCAACAACTACCTAAGTTAGTATTGAAAACAATTGCAAAGATGGTGCCATAGGAGCTCCCAATTGTTTTATTTGATGTCACAGAGAAGATAATCTAGCATATGCACACTCAAGAAGTTGTTGTTCCCTTTGAATATCTTAATTACTTCAAAAAATAAGAACAAAGATGTATTGACTATGAAATGGAACTTTTATGCAATTAAAAAAAATCAAAGCTCATGTATGCAAGTAGCATCAATCCAAAGAATCTGAGTAACACACAACCACCATGCTTCATAGAATATTTCATATAAGTATGCTCTTAATATATTCAATTTCAACTAAGAATTCCACTTAAAACATATTAGCATTATTTCTACACTCGAAATTAACTAAATTCTAAATGTGCACTAAGTTTATAATACATTGACTTTGTTTAAATGGAGTGTGTTAACTTATTAATTTCAAATGGTCATGCTACCTCAAATGATACATTAGTTTGCAGGGACTGGTTCTCTTTCATGTCGGCATTATTATTTAGTTATATGCACTAGTTTGCTTAAATGGCCACGCAATTACATGTTTTGGGCTTTAACAATACTTTTGGTTATAGTGATAACTTATTAATTTTAAATGTGAATATTGTTGCAAATATGGTAGAGTAATTTCTTCTTGTACAACTAACTTGTCAATTTTAAATGTGAATGTCATTGGACATATGCCAACATTATTTTCTTTTGTGTTGTTGAACTATTTAAATGTGTTATCGTTACAAATATGCCGACGTTATTTTAACACTTGTATCTAACACACATTTTTATGCTTTTCAAGTAATGGTGTTCTTATGGCCTAGGAGATTATAGAGTCAATGTTATGGATCCATAAAAAAATAAGAAGCCCTTGAATTGAGAGAGTGGGAAGAGGGGATGCCAATTGAATTACATTGCTAAAACAATTCTTTATGAACCACACCTATCACTAATAAATCATGTCCATTATCAAGGTGCAAACATAAATTCTTTGTCTTGACATAGTGACACTAATCCTACATCTGCACACCAATGGTGAATTCAACTTATGCACTTATAAAAAATTATAATACAATGGGTAGGATCCCTTCCTTTTATTGGAGTTTATATAACTTAGATACACAATAATCATGTTTGGATGCTTGTTTGACAACAAACTCATGAGGGTCTATTTGTAATGAGAAGCGATGGTTTCCTCTAAAAAATATACATCCTAAACAAAACAAAAAATAGATTTATGAATTTGATATCATATTCACGAGGATGACTTCCTCAATATTCAATATTGGGTGGAAAGGAACAAGGTGGATATGTTCTTGTTAAATTGGGAACCATTCACTCTAGAGATAATGTGTCGAGGTCCAAACATAAAAATTGTTTGTCTTGACATAGTGACACTAATACTACATCTACACGCCAATGGTGACTTCACCTTATGCACTTATCAAAAGGTATAATACATTGGGTAGGATCCCTTCTTTCTATAGGCGTTTTTATCACTTAGATACATAATAAGCATGTTTGGATGCTTGTTTGACAACAAACTCATGAGGGTCTATTTGTAATCAGAAGCAGTGATTTCATCTAAAAAAGATACATCCTAAACAAAAAGAAAAATAGATTGATGACTTTGATATCATATTTGTAACACCCTATTTCCCCCAGTTTGTAAATATAACTATATTGGCCAAGAGACTATGGAAAACTCAAAATGTGTGAATGTTTGATTTGATGGACTTTGTATAAAAGGTCGATGAATGTAAATTCGGTTATTTACTAGAAAATGGATAAGTGTTGCATGATTGTTGGAAGGGGGGTGTGCTAAGAGAGACCACGAATGCTATGAAAGAGATGGTGAAGGGGAATAGGAATGGTTGCGTTAACCTCCACTAGACCAGTAATTTATTGGATTTAATTGCTCAGGATCAGAACAACCCTCTAACCTAGGAATGAATTACAGTTAGGCTAGTAGGTGGGAAGACCTCCTCAAGAGTTAATGAGGGGATGGGGCAGACCGCCCATCTATAAGGCTTCTAGACCTCACCACAGACTGGAAATCCGGGCCACACGCAATCTTACCAAGGAAGGAAAGAAAGGAAGGCGTGGTGGGTAGAGGAAGACTTGCGAAGAGTGCAGAGATGAGAAATTGAGCTCTCGGGTTCGAGGAAGAATGGTGAAAAGAGTGTGTTCTGATCACAGGAAATAGAGACTAAGTCAGGAGAAGGAGAGTAACCTTCGTCCCTAACTTGCGTTGAGCTGGAAGAAAAGATCTAATCTCAAAGCATCGTGGTCTAGCTCGGGGGTGGCCAGTGGTAAATCTGTTAGGAGTGACTAAGCCTATGGTTGGGTGGAAACGAGCACCCCTTTAAGTGTGCTGGTTCTGATAAGTGTTTTCATACTTTGTGTATTTAACTAAAATAATGGATGAATGCATGGGTTTATATATATGTATCTATAAATGGTTTCTGTGTGAAATGGTCGTGATATGTGTATGCATTCATCTCCTTGTGAACTTATGCTTATGACTGATAGTCTATATACCCCAGCTTATCCCTTGAGGCTTCTTGGGACATAATCCTGTAGGACGACCAAGATAGGAGATATCGTGTCAATCTGACCGTGTCCGTTTGAAGAGGATACCTCTTTCAGACTCCTTGTTGTGCGACTGAGATTTCATGCCCAAGTCCTTAACCATTTCATGATAAAAGCTTAGGAAGGATAGCGAGGTTCAAGTCTTGAAAGGGGAGATCTCTTCGTTTGGAAGACAAGCAGATGAGATCCGTTTGAGAGGACCCATATGACCAACATGTAGGAACCTTATGCTAAGCCTAAGGGAGCTAAGTCCTCCTGGCTTCAGAGCTCTAGAAGTCCGGGACTTCGGAGTGTTTCTGACCTTACCAGCCTTAAATTGGCTGAAGGTAACCGATATATTCGATTACCGACAAGCTGACCGACAATGAATGGTTTCCCTGGTGGTTATGTGAACCTCTCACCATCTAAGCTAAGATTCAACTCCACATTGCGAAGTAGCACAAGCCACTGATCGAGACTGTTTAGAGGTCCCCTCAGTCATTGGATCTACAACAAGAATACTTCGGTGAAGTTCTACTTCAAGAGAATAGATATGTTATAGCCTCAAACTCCCCGAACATTGAAGTTATGAAGTAAAGGAAAGTCGTAGATTTGGGGGGCATCGTTAGGAGCCCTGCCTACTGTCCAATCATCTAGGAGGAGGGACCTGCACACGGTACTTCGACGAAGTCCTGCTTCGGGAGAACAGAGTGGCAGTGAAGCCAAAACTCCCAAAGGTCGGAGCCGCGAAGTAACTAGGACTTTAGATCTAGGGATCCTTCGGGTTCTTTCCTAGCTGTCGGATTTGAAATATAGTCAGTCCGACATCGACTGCTTTAGGAGGACAAGGGTGTTGTAATGTCAAAATCCCTGAATCTCGAAGTAACAAGAGCCTTCGATTCGAGGACACTTGGGGATTGTTCTTGACCGTAACATACAAGCAGTGGTCAGCTTGACGCTGACCAACTCTGGGAGAATATAGAAGTTTACCTCACGAAACCCCCGAATGTCGAAGTTACGAAGTAGTGGAGGTCACTGAACCAAGGGTTACGTGGACCTACCTTGGCCGTGAGATCGAAGGGCATGAAGGATGATCAGTCCGGAGTGACGTGATGTAGTGATGTCATCCAAGGTGACGTGGACCCAAGTTTGACGTGCCACATGTCACTTGGATTCTTGCATATCGCATACCCTTTAGACCCATTGGAATGTGACACATGTCACCCTTGTCCCCTTACACGTGTCATCCCCTGGTACGAGTCCTCCTACCCAAAGTGGTTGGTGAAGTGACCGGAACTCCGGGAGTCTGACACTTCAGAATCCGGAGGATTGGAGTATAGTATTGTAGAGAGTCTAGAAGGCCCGAAGTGTCAGAGTCCATCCTAAATGTTGGTGTAGGGAGACACATGGCACCAGATCCTATACTCCAGAGGTTTAACACACTGGAAGGAAGCATGCGTAAAAGATTGAAGACCCCTGAAATCAAAGGGAGCCGAAGGAGATCTGAACCGTCCATAAACTGGGATGTGTGTCAGTATATCATTAACTTCAGAGGAGAGCCACTCTGGAGGATTTGAAGCTTGGTGCTTCAAAAATCCCCAAAGCCCAGAGTAATGGAGAGGATCTCAATTGTACATCATTTGGGGATGCGTGGCAGGCAATCTGTTACTTTGGAGGATATCCCCTTCGGAGAAAAGTGGAACAAGAACTCCCGAAGGCCCGGAGCCCAGAGTTCACCCAAGCCTTCGATCTTAGAGGATAGGTGTCAGGAGATCTGTCACTCCGGAGGAAGACTCGTTGTGAGAGTTGAGAACTCCCGAAGGTCGAAGCGTCGAAGTTCATCGTAACCATTAGTATTGGAGGACATGTGTCATGAGATCTGATACTCCAGAAGGATTTCACTCCAGATATTTGTGTGTGTGAAGACTCAGGAATTGCCGAAGCATGGAGTCCCAAAGTGAATCGGAGTCGTCGATTCTCTGAGGACATGTGGCATCGGATTATGAACTTTGGAGATTTGCCACTCCATAGAATTCGTGTGGTGGTTGTTTGGAATGTTCCAAAGTGTGAGAGCCTGAAATTGATGAGGGTCATTAGTCTTAAAGGAGAAGTGTGCACCATTGATTAGTAAGGGGACACGTGGAAGACGAAGGTCAACTACGTTAGAAAGCCACTTTAGAGGATTTGTGGAGTGTGCATGCGGATTCGGCCGAAGCCTGAATTTCCAAAGGAAGAGACTAGGTTGTAGATCTCAGTGAGGAACAAGGACCGTTGATCCTGTTTCTGTGGTTCCGAAGGATTTTTCCTTTGGAATAATTGGCAGCAGTGTGAGGCGCGAATGCCCAAAGATTTTTTGGAAGCCATAACCTACAATCCAAAGCTCAGATTTGAGCCTGGTAGCAGTCATTAGAACACTATAGATAAGTAGAAGAGGATGAAGACCTTAGACAGAGGATTTGATATGTTAAGTAGAGATAAATTTTGATGTGCCATCCCGAGGAAAGATACTCAGGGGTCGGGTGTGTTACAAATTGGTATCAAAGAATGGTTACAACACTTGTCCTTCTTGGGATCATGGAAGAGTTGCGTAAAAAAACATATTTTAAAGTATTTTAAGGGTGACACCCTGTCTTACATCTTTCCTAAAAATTCTGGTTAAACTTTTGTTGAAGAAAATAATGAAATTTTCTACTGTGTGTGTATTTAAGAAATTTGAACTGTGTCTTGTTCGTAAACTAATATACTATTGGCTAACAGTAAGTGTTTTGTCAGCACTCAAGCAGTCGGTAAATCGCTAGAAACTCCAAGTATAAAGGATGGTGACGTGCCATAGAGTGGGGGATGGCTCCCACAATAGAGACGAAGAATTTGATGAAAGGAGGGTGGTGGAAACCCCTCTAGATCTGGATGAAACAGTAAGGAACCTCATGGCCGAATTACAAAGTTTCAAGGCCGACAACGAGAGAGTGATAAAGGATCAAGAAAAACAAATGGAAATTAATGCAATCTTGTTGTAGATATTATCCAACATACACAGGAAGCTACAACATGGACCCACAACCAGTCATGTGGACCGACGACATACGAAGAGAAGTCAAAGTCCATCTGAAATATGAAAACGTGGTCCCATAATTGGCCACACTGGGAGAAGTACTGTAACATCCCCATCCACCAACAGGCCGGGCCATGCTACTACTGCAGAACATTCACACACACACACACACACACACACACACACACAACATGGATTTTAATAAATTTATAACACACAACACAGAGTTACTCTTTCCATACAGATTCAAAATAGAATAAATAATAATTCTTATACACAACGAAATACATGATAAGATTCAATTATCATAGGTATGGATAACATAAGATTAAGCACACGAATTATAATTATCTTTTCAACTGGAATAACACCACCAACTGCGTGCATACCTTCCACGAACCTCCCAGCCTTAGACCACACTGATCATCACTCTCAGTAGTAGGTCACCCCTGAGTTGGGACTAAGCTCCACCGGGCAAGGGAATTCTAGGCTAGGCAAGGTCAAGAGGAAGACACACAATTTATGAGGAAGGATTCTCTCCCAGGAGACACTTATGCCCACTGCTCACAGACTCTCATTCCCCACATACCTATCCCACCCCAAGAGTATACACCTTCACTGTCACAGAGTCCATCGACTGCTTCACCTCCCTTACCTTGGGCTTCAACAACAGGCCAGACCAGAATTCTCAGAGCTCTGTAGTAGCTACAGGACCCCTTCCAAGATTTCTCACTTCCTCAACACACTCTCTCACTTGGAGAGATTTGCCCAAAGGCCTGACAACCTGCCTTGTCAACCACAACCACCTCCCTATCCTGGAGAGAGTGTTGCACACAGGCCTAACAAATGTCTTCTTCAACTCTGTTCTAGCACTAAGAGGACAACAACAAGGCTCAACAAGGAACAGATGACGATGACAGGCCACACTCAACCAAGGAACTGCAAGGCCACAACAACCAACAACTATGATACACACAGAATAGACAGAAACATGACGCTCATGCTTCATAGAAGACGCGGTTCAGATTCATGGATTGGGTTCCCATAGGTGTGTGGCTATGCAGAGGTCTATTGCAGAGACATTACGGTTTCTAAGAAAGGATTCTAGTAATCTCAGGCGGAGTATGGTAAACTGGTGTACAGTTATGCCATTGCAGACACACCGAGCCAATGATCTAGACAACAGATGGAAGAATGGAGAATGAAACCTCTCCTTGGTTTGACTCTTGGGTTTTATATGCATGATCCCAGGTTGACACCTGTCTCCCTGGAGCTACATGATCTCCACTTAATATACGTTCGCTTCCAGGAACTCATGACAACACTCAACAATTGTCCACCTTAGCCTTTTGGAAATAATAATAAATTATTATCCCTTTTAGAGGTAAGCCCCCTAGCTGAGCCCCTAAGCCCAACACTTAGCCTCCTCTCCCTTAACCAACCTTGTGGAATCTTAGTTCCCCATCACTTTTTCTTCGTGGTCGGTCTACACAAAATGATGTTTTTATATTTTATTAATGATCTGCATAATTACATATACAAAAATCAGGCTCCTGGACTTTAACTCCTAGGCTCTCCGGCCTAATAAACACATAATCCCACCAACTTATATACACTTGGATCACCAGCCTATACAACATGTTTACAATACATAGATATAATTGGGGATCGTCTTTGGGGTATTACAATCCCCTCCCCTTATTTTTGCACTGTCCTCAGTGCAACTTTTACACAACATCAACAAGATTTCCAAAATCTTCAAAAAGATGCGGGCATTCTACCCACATAGCATCATCATGCTCCCATGTCGCATCCTCAGGATCGTACCAGGTCCAATGGACTTTTACAAGCCCTATGGCTCGATTCCAGAGATGCTTTCTTTTCTGGTCCAATATACGCACCAGATGCAGTTGCAAGACACCTTCTTTCTCAACCTGAATCACATTCCAATCAATTACATGATTAGCATTAGGTATATATTTCTTAAGCAATGAAATATGAAACACATTATGTACAGTCATGGATGCAGGTAATGCAAGCATATATGCCACTGGCCCAATCCTTTCTAGGATTTCAAATGGCCCACAAAATCTGGCTGCTAACTTCGAACAATTTCGCAGCTTCAGGGAACTTCTATTGGCTTTCAATTTCAAGAAAGCATGGTCACCCAGTTTAAACTCTTCGTGGGTTCTGTTCTTATCATCATAATTCTTATTCTTGTCTTGGGCAACTTTCAAATTCTGCTTAACTTTTATCACTTGCTCTTCCATTTCCTTGAGCAACTCCGACCCAACCACTGCCCTATCAGCTGGATTATCCCAGCTTACTGGAGTGTTGCACTTTTTTCCATAAAGTGCCTCAAATGGGCTCATCTTCAATGATGCTTTATACCCATTGTTGTAGGTGAATTATACCAAGTGTAGGTAGTCTTCCCATTTGGATGGTTTTTCCATCACATACATCCTTAGCATGTCTTCTATTACTTGATTCACCATCTTTTCCTACCCATCAGACTCAAGATGATAGGTTGTGCTGAAGTTCAGAGTCGTTCTGAACCCTTTAAACAATCCCTTCCAGAACTTTGAGGTAAATTTCGGGTCCTTGTCAGACACAATTGTCTTGGGAATACTATGCAATTGTGCTATTTCCCTCATAAAAGTATCAACAACATCTGTTGCCTTGTGAGTAGTCTTTAGTGGAACAAAATGGGCATCTTTCGTAAGCTTGTCCACCCCCACCATGATTGAATCATGTTGCTTTCCTGTTCTGGGCAGTCCTGTGATGAAATCCATTGTCACCACTTCCCACTTCCACTTAGGAATGGGTAAAGGATGTAGCAACCATTCTGCGTGCCTATGCTTAGCTTTAACCTTCTGGCACTCCATACATCTGGCGATGTATTATGCGATTTCTTTCTTCATACCTGGCCAAAAGTAATGGCTCTTGACTTTTTCCATAGTTTTCTAATATCTAGGGTGCCCTGCATAAGGCACATTATTCATTTCATTCAAAATCATAAGTTTCAAGTCCTGGACATTAGGTATATACATTATGTTCTTGTACATAAGTGTTCCATCATCTTCCATTGTATAATTTTCCACTTTTTGTGGGATCTCACCTTGTTGTAGCTTTGCTACCAAATCCCTGTACTGCAAATATGCATTTGCAGCCTCCAAAATTCTGCCTTTAATATAAGTTCAGTACATGTTAATGGTTGTATCATGTAATTCATGCACTATCCTGCTGAGTGCATCAACCACTTTGTTCTCTTTTCCTTTGATATGCTTGATATCAAAGTCATACTCACAAAGAAACTCCAACCACTTACTCTACCTAGCATTCAAGGTAGGCTGATAAAAAAAATTCTTTAGATCGTTATGATATGTCCTCAGTTCAAACCTCTTTCCCATGAGGTAATCCCTCCATTTCTTTAGAGCGTGAACGTTGGCTTCCAACTCTAAATCATGAGTTGCATAATTCCTTTTGTGCTCTTTCAACTTTCTGGATTCATAATAAATTACGAACCCATTCTGACTGAGGAATCCTCCCAGTCCTTCTTTGCATGAATTTGTGCACACTATGAAATCTTCATTCAAGTCTACAATCCTTAGGATTGGAGCACTGGTTAACAACTGCTTTAATCGATGGAAGATTTTATCACATTCCTCTGTCCACTGAAATTTCTTCTCCTTCCTTTGCAAGGAAGTGATAGGGTAAGCTATCCTTGAGAAACTTGCAATGAACCTTCTGTAATAACCAACTAGACCCATAAAGGATTTGACTTTTGTCACATTCTTTGGCACTGACCATTCTCTGATGGCTTCAATCTTCGTAGGATCCATGGCTATCCCATCCTTTGAGATGATATGCCCTAAGTAATGGATATGCTTTTGATAAAACAAGCATTTTCTCAACTTGGCATACAACTAGTGCTTCCTTAGCACCTACAACACCATCCTCATATGTTGTTCATGGTCTTCCTCTGACTTGGAATACACCAAGATGTCATCCAAAAAGACTATGACAAATTTGTCTAGATAATCCCTGAATACGCCATTCATTAGGCACATAAAAACATCAGGCGCATTTGACAACCCAAATGGCACCACTATGAATTCATAGTGACCATACCTTGTTTTGAAGGTGGTCTTGCTGATGTCTTCATCTTTTATTCTTACCTGGTGATAACCGGATCTCAGATTTATTTTCGAAAATATCTTAGCATCCTTCAACTGATCAAAGAGATCATCGATCCTCGACAAACTATACTTGTTCTTTACAGTTACTTTGCTCATTTGCCTGAAATCAATGCACAATCTCAACATTCCATCCTTCTTCTTCATGAATAGGACCAGGGCACGACAAGGTGACACACTTGGGCATATATACCCCTTCTTCAGAAGCTCTTCAAGATGCAACTGCAGTTCTTTCAGCTTTGGTGTACTCATTCTATAAGGATATTTTGATACTTGGGCTATTCCAGGCATCAAGTTTACAGAGAAGTCAATATCTCTCTTCGGGGGTAATCCTGGTACCTCCTAGAATACATCTTTGAATTCTTTTAATACCACATGATCTTCAATCTTTGAGACCTCATCCTTAGATTCTTCCTCCACATGGGCTGCAAATAATTGACAGTCTTTCCTGTAGCACTTCTTCAGCTGCGTTGTTGATATTTCTATGATAGCAACAACTCAGGGAATTCCTTGGACCGCTTTCTTATTTCCTTCCTCATCTAGGCAAGTGAATGCCTTGTTATGATAGTCTAGGATAGCATGGTGCTAGTCCAACCAGTCCTTCCCAATTAGACAATCATAAGAGCCTAAAGGAAAAATGTTGAATTCAACCCTTGTGCTCAGTCCATTCATGTCCACTGGACAAAACTTAACCAACTTGACAACCTTTCTCTTGGCTCCTGTAGCCAATTGCACTAACCAAGATTTCTCATGCTTGCTTCTGGGTAATTGAAAACTTTCCACCACTCTAGGATCTATATAACTATGGCTAGCCCCTAAATCAACTAAAATAGTAAAGGCATGGTTGTTGATCATACCTTCCACTTCAATCGTGTGTAATTGAAATTCAGCTTTCTTGTTGTCCAAGGATACATAGATCCTTGGTACCCTTCTGCCCATGTCCTCCACTGTTTTAGTCTGCTGAACATTGTGGACAGTTCTCACTTTGTCATTTTTGTGGGGGCAGTCTCTATACCTATGATTTCCTTTACAACCCCAACATTCCATAGGTGTCTTCCTTGGAAATTTTCCACCTACTTCAGCCTTCCTGGGCTCTCTAAAACCTAATTTTCCTTGAGGACTATTTCTAAAAAAAGGGAGGTTTATTTCCCTTTTGCCTCTGCTCTTTCTTAAACTTCTTCTGGTCATCCCAAGCCTTCTGAAAATTAGGCTTTTCATATTGCTTCTCATACAAGAATTTTTCTCTCCTTATAGTTTCTTCCATGGTCTTAGGGTCATCATACTAAATATTTTCCCCAATGGAAGGTGGTAGTCCACTCAGATACCTTTGAATTTTGATAGTCTCATCTTTGATGAATGGTACATACTTCAATAATTCCAAAAACCTTCGCTCATATTAATTAATGGACATGTTGCCTAGCTTGAGTTCAAATAACTCTTTCATTTTTCTGTCATAGTACCTTTTAGTCAAGTATTTCTTTTCAAAATATTTCTTGAACTCCTTCCAATTAATATCCTTCTCTCTGATGTGATGCACCCGCACAAAATGATCCCACCACATGGATGCTTTTACTTTCAGTTGATACATTGCAATTATTCCTTCTGCATGGGATGAATAATTCTACAGTTGGAAATATTTCCTCATGCCAAGCAACCATGTCTCTGCATCTTCCTCCTTCTTGTGTTCTCCATCAAATGCAGGAGGCTTAATCTTGTTCATTTCGCCCTTCAGCTCATCCACTCTAGTTCTCTTGTGCTTTCTGGTAGGAGATGGGCTGGAAATACTGTGTGCCTCCTTATTGGACTACTTTGGGGAGTGACGATGATTCCTGCTAACAATTATTTATCTTCTTTTCCTTTTAGGGGTTTTCTGACTCCCTATTTTTCTTGAGGCACTCTCCTTATCCAACTTCTTTTCTATTCTCTCCAAGCTCTTCATCAACCTTAAGTTAAATTCTCCCTGCTTTTCCTAGGCTTTCCTAAGATTTCTTCTATTTTATCGGTGAGTTTGGGCATGATCCAAGTGGATATCAGTGGCCACCCACCTTTTCCAACTGGCTCAAAACAATTTTCTGACAATTTTGGCAATTTACTATTTTTAGCAGTTTTAGCTTCCGGAGCCATTTTGAGGGCCTATATGAAGGTTTTTTGGGATCGAGCTTCTCAATGATAGTCAAAGGAATAGTTGATCCCCCAAAATGAATCTCCTCGATGATACCTTTCCAACGGGCTATCATACGCCTAAAACAAAGATCATATGCAAAAGTTACAACCCCGGGAAGTTGATGTACTAACTTACCCAAAACGGGGCCCACATGACTTTTGGCGCTTCATCTCCTAGGGTTAGGTTTTTGGATGTCTAGGGTTTTTTGGTATTCTTTTTTATTTTAAAAAGGCCTTCATATCCTCATTGTAATCATCTTCTTGCGAATGAGCATAACCATCACATCTCTTCTCAGAGATACGTTGTCACCATTCCAACAAGCTTGTTTTCGCTGCATTTTACAGTTTCAACTTATTTCCTTATTGAATAGAAAACCAGTTTTACTGTATCTCTATTATTTTGTGTTAAACAACTATTAATAATCTGTGTTCATTTCATTCTTCTCATAAAATCTGGATCAATGGTATCAGAGGGGTCTGCTCCTTGTCGTCTTAATGCATGTCCCCAACAAGGTCGGAGTACAAAGAGTTGGGTCTCGAGCTTGTTTCTCTTGAGGACAAAAGATCTCGCACACTCAAGCGACCTCTCATGGTATGAGAAAATAAAGATGACAGTACAGGAGATCCTTTCAAACTGTTGATTGAGGAATCCCTCATGCAACAAAGGAACGAGATGATGGATAGTTTTGCACAAATCCTTTGGCAGCTACCAACAGGCGACACATCTTCTTCGAGCGGAGGTGCCACCCCCTTCAAGGTACAAATAAACTTTGATATTACTATATTTGAAGGTCATATAGATGCAGATGTTGTAGACAAGTGGTTGAATCTACTATAAGGGTATTTTTCTGTCCATAACTTTTTGAATAGAGAAAAGATTACTTTTGTGCTCCTCAAAGTCGTTCCCCATGTCAAAGATTGGTGGGAAACTTTTTGTGAGCAAAAGGAAACAGAGGAACCCTCATTATTTATAGTCATAGACACCTGGGATTCCTTCAGGGATGCTATTAAGGAAAAATACTACCCTGTAGGAAGTTATGATGATTTGTATACCAAATGGACCACACTGCGACAGGAAACAGACCAAGCAGTGCCAGATTTCATGAATATCTTTCATACCTTGTGCACCAAGCTGGGTATCAAAGATTCAGAGAGACATCTGGTGCTCAAGTATCACAATGATATGCATAGATACATCCATACTGAAATGGAATTTTTGGGCATCTCATCCTTGGGCGCGGCCTATGGATATGCCATCATAATCGAGCAGAAGCTTAAACAAAAGACACAACAATTTGGGCCTGGGAACCCCTCACAACAAAATCCAGGAAAGGGAGGCCCCAACCCACAGAACAAAGGACATAGAAAATATGGACAGTATTATGAAAAATATTCCAAGCTGCAAGCAAAGAAGGACACCAAAAAGACAAAGAAAGATACCAGGAAGTGGTGCGACTTCCATAAGAGCCCTTGGCATAACACTGCTGACTGCCGCTCAAAGAAGTCACTGGTGGCCAAAGTGAAAGCCTCTAAATCAGATGCGGGTTCAGACTCTGAGCCAGAACCAAAAAGGGGAAGATGGATCATTGATGTGGAACCCAGTGCCACCATTTCTACCACCAAGCTCTAGCCTGGTGAACCAGACGAGCCAGAAGAAGGAGAACGACTCTTCCATTTACATATGCGGGTAAGAGGCACCCCACTACACTTCATCGTGGATAGCGATAGCCAAGAGAACCTCATCTTAGCAGAGGTCATCAAGTGGCTGGCCCTGCCGACAACACCGCACCCACAACTGTACACCATTGGATGGCTCTGCTAAGGAAGTGATCTCCGCGTCAGCTAACAGTGTCGACTGTCGTACAACATCAAGCCCTTTAAAGATGAGGTATTGTGTGATGTTTCTCCTCTCGAAGTTTGTGATGTTCTTTTGGTCCAACCTTATTTATGAAAACGTCGTGTTGTATTGAGTCTAGGCCTCGTAGTGTTATTATTACTTTGAATAGGAAATTGTACAGGATACCCGAGGCAATCCCACCTAGTGCTATTTCCTTGATCTTTGCCAAGCAATACATGAAGGTCATCTCTCATATGGGGAAGTTTGTATTTTTTGTGATTCACTCTTAGAATAAGAGAAATATCACAGCTAGATCCAGGGTCTCTGCGACCGACCTCTCCACAAAACAGAAGTAAGTAGATAAGGTCATGGAAGAATACTCGTATATCTTCTCCTAACCTACCGGGGTACCTCTGCACTGCCAAGTCAAGCACCCCATTGATTTGACCCCCGACGCACCACTGCCCAATGGGCCAGTCTATCGCCGCTCTCTTTTAGAGAATGAGGAGATTGAGTGACATATCTAAGAACTTCTCAACAAGGGGCACATCCACCCCAACTCATCACCTTGTGAGAGCCCAATCGTGTGGGTACAGAAGAAAGACGGAACCTGGTGACTTTGCATTGATTACCGGGCTCTGAATAAAATCACAATCAGAAATCGATACCCGATTCCCTGAGTCGACGACCTCCTTGATCAACTCACGGGGGAGAAATACTTCAGTAAGATTGATATGAAGTCTGGCTACCACCAGGTCTCGATAGAACAGACAAATGTATGGAAAACTTCCTTCAAGTCAAAGGAAGGCCTTTTTGAATGGTTGGTCATGCCCTTTGGTTTGAAAAATTCTCCAGCCACTTTCATGAGGATGATGGATGATATCCTGTGACCATTCACCAATAATTTTGTAGTGGTGTATCTGGATGACATTCTCATTTACAGAAAGACTTGGGCCGAACACTTGCATGATATTCAATAGGTTCTGCACACCCTGCGACAACACAAGCTATATGCCAACTTGGAAAAATGCTGCTTCGGCATGGACAAGGTCCATTACCTGGACTACATAATTGATCAGCATGGCATACATTTGGATCCAGCCAAGATCCAAGTCATCCATGAATGGCCAGCCCCAACCACACTCATTGAGCTTCAGAGCTTCTTATGCCTTGCCAATTTCTACTGCAGGTTCATGTTGGGATTCTCCCATATTGCATGGGCCCTTAGCAAAATAACTTGGGGTGGTGGTAAGGAGAAATTTGCATGGGGCCGGTCCCAACAACAAGCGTTCGATGATTTGAAGTAACACTTGTGCTCATCCCTAGTAATTTCACTACCACACCTGCAACAACCCTTTGAGATCGATACAGATGCTTCAGACTATGCAGTGGGCACTATTGTCACTTAGCACGACCACCCCGTGGCCTATCATAGTGAGACACTATCAGATGTTGTTTGTAAGTACCCTACTTACGACAAAGAAATGTACTCCATTGTGAAAGCTTGCCTCCAGTGGAGACATTACATTCTTGGGAAGGAGATAGTCATCCACAGTGATCATAAGCCACTGCAATTCATGCAGACACAAGGAAAATTGCAGAAAGATCTCCATCAAAAGTGGTCCACATACTTGCAGCAATTCCACGTCAAAATAAAGTATAAAACAGGAAGCACCAATTGCATTGCTAATTGCCTCAGCAGATCGCCAGTCGCAACACTCACCACGGTGCTAGACTCCTGCGGCCATGAGACCTCTAGATGGCCCCAACTCTATGAGACAGACCTGGAATTCTCCACCACCTACCAAATGTTGGGTGCAAACACAATTGTCGATAATTTCCATATTCAGGATGGGTTGTTGTGTCGCCTGGGCCATATCTTTGTTCCATCAAGTGAGCGAGCGAAGATGATATGGGAATCCCACTACAGTCAGGTGGAAAGACACTTCAACATCGAAAAGACAATGGTGATTCTACAAAAACATTTCTACTGGCCAAAACTTCGATAGGAGGTCAGCAAGTATATCAGGTCCTGCACTGCCTGTGCTATTGCCAAGCCAACCACTAAGAAACATGGCTTGTACACTTCTCTTCCTACCCCTAGCAGGCCATGGGAATCCATCTCAATGTACTACATGTCGGGCCTCCTTTCCACCAAGCGGGGAAATGACTGTGTTTTTGTGGTTGTTGATCGCTTTTCTAAGATGGTGATTCTGGTTCCCTGCAAGAAGAACATCACAGAAGAGGCCACTACCATTCTCTTCTTTGAACGAGTCTGGGAACATTTTGGAATCCCACAAAAAATTGTCTCAGATTGGGAAAGTTGATTTCTCAGCACATTCTGGTTGAGCCTTTGGTCACTGCTGGACACCAAGATCACTAAATCCACGGCCTTCCACCTCCAGACAGATGGCCAAACCGAGGTCATCAATATAATGATGGTGCATATCGTTTGTATGTATAATTCAAAGCACCCTCACACATGGGATGAGAGCCTTCCCTATGTATAACATAGCTACAACCGAGCCCTTCATAGCTTAATCGATCACAACCCCTTTCAGGTGGGGTTGGGATTCCAACCATTAGGTCCCATAGATGTTGCACTTCCCCTTGCGGTCACCTCGACCGTCTCATCTCCTGCTCCAACTAAAACTGACAAAGCCACCCGATTCATTGAGTAGATCGAACACATCCACCAACATGTTCAGGATATCCTATAGAAGTCCAATTACAAGTACAAGCAGTGCCATGATCAACATCGGGTGCCACATAAGTTTAAGGTGGGCCACAAAGTTTGGTTTCACTTGCAGGAAGAATTCCTTACAAGACCCCATCGAAATATTCTCCCACTCCATTATGGGTCGTACACCATCACCAAGGCTGCGGGAGATAATTATTTTGAGCTCAACATTCCTACTTTCCTTGGCCTGCACCCAGTGTTCAACGTGGATCTCCTTCGCCCTTATTTCCCACCATTATTGGACACCTTAGACATAGCAGAGCAGCTCACACCAACAAAGATCAACCCCGACTGCATACAAAATACATCCAATGATTAGATTGTGGACACACATATCAAGGGAACTCGACAACAAAGGATGCAACTTTATCAAGTCGTCAAAGCAGGGCAACTCCTGCACCAAGGCAAGTGGCTCACTCGGGGCCAAATTCAACATAAATATCATCATCTCATGGGGGAACTCAACGCAATGGAGAACATTGATTCCTAAGGAGGGAGGATTGATCCAGGTGGATATCGGTGGCCACCCACCTTTTCCAACTGGCTCAAAATAGTTTTCTGACAATTTTGGCAATTTACTATTTTTAGTAGTTTTAGCTTCCGGGGCCATTTTGAGGGCCTAAATGAAGGTTTTTCGGGATCAAGATATATAATGATAGCCAAAGGCATGATTGAGCCCTCAAAATGAATCTCCTCGAGGATATCTTTCCAACGGGATATCATACGCCTAAAATGAATATCGTATGCAAACGTTACGACCTCGAGAAGTTAATGTACTAACTTACCCAAATAGGGCACACATGACTTTTGGCGCTTTATCTCCTAGGGTTAGTTTTTTGGATGTCTATGGTTTTTGACATTCTTGTTTATTGTAAAAATGCCTTCATATCCTCATTGTAATCATCTTCTTGCGAATGAGCACAACTGTCACATCTCTTCTCAGAGATACGCCGCCACCATTCTAGGAAGCTTATTTCCGCTGCATTTTACAGTTTCAACTTATTTCCTTATTGAATAGAAAACCAGTTTTACTATATCTTTGTCATTTTGTGGTAATCACTTGTTAATAATATGTAGTCATTTCGCTATGCTCATAAAATCCAGATCAAGGCATCTTTCTGCAATCTTTTAATGATTTTCATCATCTTTCCTTCCTTATTTATCTCTTCTCCATTCCCATTGGAGTTCAAACCTTCAAATCCCAAATGAACATCCATCCCTTTAGATTCATTCTTTGAACAGGAAGAATTATGTTTCTCCTCCATTTCTCTACACTCAATGGAAACTCGCTTCGATCCTGATACTTTTTGAACTTTGCAAACACAACATGCAATCAACCAGAATTTGTCAGGCCATCAATCCTTAACAATTCCCACAGAATTCACAAACCAACACGATTTAAGAAATGTTCAGATTTCATGGATTTTCTGAGCTCCGCTTAGCTCTGTAACCATTTTAGGCCTTAGCCATTTTCTCTTAGCCCCCAACCCATGTGACCATGGGATGTGACCTAGCACTAGTTCGATAAGCGCTTACTCGGGACTTGAGGTGTCAAAAGTCTTCACAATACATCACAACAGACTCTTGGAGATCCGAATTAATGATCTCTCAAAGTAGGGTGGATCAATGGTCCACGTCTACCCATCATCCAACGACTGACATTTGTGGTTAAACTTTTTTCATCAAAGCTTCGAGAATTCAGAGCTTCAGGACTTCAGGACTTTGGAGCTTCGGGTCTCGGAAGCCTTCATGCTTGATTCCTTCCAATCTCATTACTTCTGAACTTTCGACTTATCTATCCTCCAGTCCCACATAGTACAGATGTCACCAACTAAGGTGATGAAACATGGTATGCTTAGGAAGGTCCACATCACCCCAGGAGACGCCATTTGACCCCACCATGTCTACCCTTTCACTTCAAAACTTCGGGCTTCGAAAGTTTGTTCATCATCACATTCGACTTCTCCCGATTGCCACAGTTTCGAACTCTCCCCGGATCATCGACGATCCTTATCTCTTCCACAACCAAAGGTCAGGATCCACTTCATGATTTCTTGCTTCGAAGGTGTTCACCTCTCTTCACTTCCCATCTTCCGACTTCGTGAATTCTGAAGGGTTCTCGCGACTTCTTAATATCTAATAGTCGTGCTCTCCCCTCAAGTCTACAATGTAGATCTCCTCTAGGAACTCAGAGCTTCAGATTTTGGAATTTTATACCCTAGTGCACCTCGCTTCTCCAGATTTCCAAACTTCTAAAGGCTTCCAGGATACCCTCCTGCACCTTCCTCAGATCTGACGGTTGTAAAAAGGGCTTTCCTTCCTTCTGAATAGATCCCACAACCCACCTTACTCTATGGCCTAATACCACTTCTATCATGGTTTTACGACATCGCTACTCCTCCTTAGCTTCTTAACACAACCAAGGTAACTTCTTGGCACTCAGGGAGGTTCTGAGGTCCGAAATTAGTCCTCCAGACACAATTTCCTCTTGAAACCTTGTCTCCAATGACCACTTATCCAACCCATCTAGGCTCAGTGTTAAGACCTGGGGCTCTGATACCAAATTGTAACATCCCCAACCACCAACAAGACGGGCCATGCTACTACTGTAGAACATTCACACACACACACACACACACACACACACACACATAACATGGATTTTAATAAATTTATAACACACAATACCGAGTTACTCTTTCCATATAGATTCAAAATAGAATAAACAATAATTCATACACACACACACACACACACACACACACATATATATATATATATATATAACATGCATTTTAATAAATTTAAAACACACAACATAGAGTTACTATTTCCATACATATTCAAAAAAGAATAAACAATAATTCATATACACAATGAAATACATGATAAGATTCAATTATCACAGTTATGCATAACATAATATTAAGCACATAAATTATACTTACCTTTTCAACTGGAATAACACCACCAACTGCATGCAAACCTTCCACGAACCTCCCATCCTTAGACCGCACTGCTCATCACTCTCAGCAGTAGGTCACCCCCGAGCTGGGACTAAGCTCCATCGGGCAAGGGAATTCTAGGCTAGGAAAGGTCAACATGAAGACACACAATTTATGAGGAAGGATTCTCTCCCAGGAGCCACTTATGCCCAATGCTCACATACGCTCATTCCCCACATGCCTATCCCACCCCAACAGTATACACCTTCATTGTCACATATTCCATCGACTGCTTCACCTCCCTTACCTTAGGCTTCAGCAATAGGCTGGACCAGAATTTGCAGAGATCTGTAGCAGCTACAGGATCCCTTCCAGGAGTTCTCACTTCCTCAACACACTCTCTCACCTGGAGAGAGTTTCCCACAGGCCCGACAACCTGCCTCTTCAACCACAACCACCTCCCTCAGCTGGAGAGAGTGTTTCACACATACCTGACAACCTACATATTTAACCACAACCACCTCCCTTAGTTGGAGAGAGTGTTGCACATAGGCCTGGCAACCTGCTTCTTCAACTCCATTCCAACACCAAGCGGACAACAACAAGGCTCAACAAGGAATAGATGATGGTGATAGAACACAGTTAGCCAAGGAAATGCAAGGCCACAACAACCAACAACTATGATACACATGACACAGACAGAAACAAGATACTCGAGATTCACATAATACGCAGGTCGGCTTCACGGATTGGGTTCCCAGACGTGCGTGGCTATGCAGAGGTCTATTGCAGAGACATTATAGGTTGTGAGAAAGGATTCTGATAATATCAAGCAGAGTATGGTAAATTGGTGCACAGTTATGCCATTGCAAACGCACTGAGCCAACGGTTCAGACAACAGATGGAAGAAAGGAGAATGAACCCCCTCCTTTGTTTGACTCTTGGGTTTTATTTGCATGATCCCAGGTCAACACCTGTCTCCCTGGAGCTGCATGCTCTCCACTTAACATACGTTCCTTTCCAGGAACTCAAGACAACACTCAACAATTTTTCACCTTGGCCTTTTCGAAATAATAATAAATTATTATAGCTTTTAGAGGTAAGCCCCCTAGCTTAGCCCCTAGGCCCAACAATTATCCTCCTCTCCCTTAACCAACCTTGTGGAAGCTTAGTTCCCCATCACTCTTTCTTCGTGGTCGGTCTACACACAACAATGTTTTTATATTTTATTAATGATCTGCATAATTACATATACAAAAATCAGGCTCCTGGCCTTTAACTCTTAGGCTCTTCGGCCTAATAAACACATAATCCCACCAGCTTATATACACTTGGCTCACCATCCTATACAACATGTTTACAATACATAGAAATAACTGGGGATTTTCTTTGGGGTATTACAAGTACCTCGAGGAAGGCCCAACCTGGAGGCAGGGGACACTCATCGGGAGAGTCCTCTGGAAAGGAAACTGACAAATTCGAGGGATCTTCTAGTAGAAAAACAATCTCACAATCTCAAAAGAAATGAAAGAAGTGAAAGCATTCCAAAATTCATGATCCTGAAGAGTTCAAGAAATCCAAACCACCCTCTTTTGATGTAGATATTAAGAAAGGGGAAGAGGTAGAAGCTTGGATTCTTGGTTTAAATAAGTACTTCAGAGTCCATCACTACTCTGAAAAGTCAAAGGCTTAATTATCCATCTTCAACCTAAAAGGAAAGGCTTCCATTTGGTGGGAATACCATAGGAATGTGAAAGGAATCCATGAGAAGGATTTGTCATGGAAACAATTTAAGAAACACTTCAAGAAGAAGAGCAGTTCGGGATTTAAGAAGAAGGGGCTTAAATCCTCAATATATAATAACTATAGGAAGGGTTCTAGGATGAACCTTCCTACCAGAAGTGTGTATTAGCATAATTTCCCCTCCCATAGTGGAAATAAACCTTTTGGAGAAACCTCAGGAAAGATTGATAACCCAAAGAAAGAACCCTTGAAATGTTGGGGTTGTGGAGAAGAACATTTGTTGAGATATTTCTCACACATACAACAGAACAATAGGAAAGTATACAACATCCAAGAAGCTACCATAGTCAATGATGTGGCTAGGAGCATTCCATGGATTTATGTAGCCTTGGATAATAAACTAGACGACCACCAAGCCTTAGTGGTGGAGATGGAAGGTATGATCACCAACAGTCTAGTTTCTATTTTAATTGACCCTGGTTCTAATTTGAGTTATGTGGCCCCTCAGACTATTGAAAAGTGTAAACTACAACCAGTTAGACATGTTAATACATGGTTAGTACAACTAGCCACTGGAACCAAAAGGAAAGTAGCAGAGGTCATACCATCTTGCCAATTCATTATGGATGGATGGCCCACCCAAGCGACCCTTAACATACTTCCCCTAGGGTCTTATGACCTGTTGATTGGTATGGATTGGTTAGATTCTTATAAAACTAAGTTGGAATGTTACGATAAAACTTTAGAATGTGTAAATGAAGAAGGGAGAAAAATAACCCTCCAAGGGATTCAAAAGCCTCTCTTAGTGAGACGAATATCATCCCTTCAAATGAAAAAGTATTGAAGAAAGGGATGTCCCCTATATGCAATACAGGTGTTGGAATCTGTTGAGGATGAAAAACCAAACCTAGAGGACCACCCCATATTAAGAGAGTATAAAGACGTGTTTCTAGACGAAGTACTGTGTCTACCTCCGAGAAGAGACATTGACTTCTCGATAGAACTTGCACCAGGAGTAGTGCCAGTGTCTAGAATGCCCTATAAAATGAGTACACTAGAGATAATTGAGCTCAAGCTACAACTAAAGGAGATGATGAACAAAGGCTATGTCTGGCCCAGTGTGTCTCCATGGGGAGAAACAACCTTGTTTGTGAAAAAGAAATATGACACACTCCGACTGTGCATAGACTATAGACAACTCAATAAGACAACCATAAAGAACGAGTATCCCTTGCCAATAATCGATGACTTGTTCGACCAATTAGGGGGTGATTCCATTTTCTCAAAGATTGACTTAAGGTCTGGATACCATCAAGTTTGAATCAAGGATGAAGACATCCACAAAACAACATTCAATACAAGGTATGGTCACTATGAATTTGTGGTGGTGCCATTTGGATTCACCAATTCCCCCGCCACTTTTATGTGCTTGATGAATAATGCACTCAACAAATTCCTAGACAGATTTGTATTGGTTTTCATTGATGATATCCTAATCTACTCCAAGAATACAGAGGAGCATGAAGAACATATTAAATTAGTGCTACAAGTACTAAGAGAGCATCAGTTCTACACTAAGTTTAGCAAGTGTGACTTTTTTCAGAAGAAAGTCCATTACTTAGGCCATGTCATTTCTAAAGAAGGAGTGGAAGTAGACCTTGAAAATATCATATCTATCATGGAATGGCCTACCCCAAAGGATGTATCTGATATCAAATCCTTTATGGGCTTAGTAGGATACTATAGGAGTTTCATAAAAGAATTTTCCAAGATCGGTTGTCCAATCACTTCCCTCCAGGAAAAGGGGGTTAAATTCACTTGGACATCAGAATGTGAAGAAAGATTTCAGAAACTGAAATACCTTCTAACCCATGCACCCATGTTGAATATTGCAGACCCTGATATCGAATTCCTTGTGTGTACAAACGCCTGTAAGGAAGGACTCATAGGAGTCCTTATGAAAAAAGGGTGTGTAATTTGCTACAAATCCAGAAAATTGAATGAGCATGAAATCAATCATGTGATCCATGATATAGAGTTGGCTGCCATAGTGCATGCTTTAAAAATGTGGAGGAATTAACTCCTAGGTAGGATATTTGTACTTATGATAGACCATTGTGGGTTGAGGCACTTGTTTGATCAACCAAAACTCAATGATAGACAATCTAGGTGGATGGCTCTCCTTAGTGAGTTTGATTTCAAAATCAAACATGTCAAAGGAAAGGAAAATAGGGTGGATGATACCCTTAGCATAGGTATAAAAACGATTCACCTGGCAACGGTAAGCACCTGTGAAATAAATGCAAGGGAGAGAGTCAACAATGCACAAGAAATAAATACATTTTTCAAGACCGTGATGTCATACCTAAAGCAAGAGCCCACAGGGCTAAAGTATGAAGGATATCAGATGCTTGATGAAGGCCTACTGACTAACATAAATAGATTTTATATTCCAAGTTGTGACGACTTGAAGAGGTTCATAATGGATGAACTACACAAGACACCATATACTGGTCATCCAGGTTATCAGAAAATCATCACGACCACTAGGAAACAATACTATTGGCCTGGGTTAAAAAAGGACATAGCTGACTATCTAGATAAGTGTCTAGAATGCCAATAATTTAAGGTAGAACACCGGCACCCAACATGGTTGTTACAACCTCTACCAATTCTAGAATGGAAATGGGAAACCATCTTCAGGGATTTCATCACCGGATTTACCAAAATCGACCAAGAAGAATGATGCCATCATGGTAGTGGTGGACAAATTGAGAAAGTCTGCTCACTTTGTCCCTGTCAAGTCGACTTGTGGGATCTTGTGCCAATATGGCACCTCAGTATTGTGGACCCTTTGAAGTATTGGATAGATTGGGAATTGTAGCCTATAGGCTAGCCCTCCCTCCCACAGTAAAGGCACATAATGTTTTCCATGTTTCATTATTGAATAAATATGTACATGATTCTAATCATATAATTGATTGGTATGTGATCCAGGTGGAGCCGAAGGGAGAATTCCTGCGAGAACCTCAATGCATACTAGATAGGAGGAAACCTCACTCACGAATCGAACCATTTCACAGGTCAAGGTGCAGTGGAAACACTTTGGCCCAGATGAGGCTACGTGGGAAATGGAGGATGCCATGAGACAAGCATATCCATTTTTGTTTAATTTTGTATATACAGAGAAAGTTGACAAATAGAACATCGATGACGATTTTCCTTTAAGGGGGATGGAATTGTAAGTTGTAACACCTTGTTTCCCCCAGTTTGTAAATATAACTATATTGGCCAAGAGACCATGGAAAACTCAATAAGTGTGAATGTTTGATTTAATGGACCTTTGTATAAAAGGTTGATGAATGTAAATTCTGTTATTTACTAGAAAATGGATAAGTGTTGCATGATTGCTGGAAGGGGGGTGTGCTAAGAGAGGATACAAATTCTATGAAAGATATGGTGAAGGGGACCAGGAATGGTTTCATTAACCTCCACCAGACCAATACTTTGTTGGATTTAATTTCTCAAGATCAAAACAACCCTCTGACCCAGGAATGAATTACAGTCAGGATGGTTGGTGGGAAGAACTCCTCAAGAGTTAATGAGGGGATGGGGCAGACCGCCCAACTGTAAGGCTTCCATACCTGACCACAAAATGGGAATTCAGGGCACACACAATATTTCTAAGGAAGGAAAGAAAGGAAGGCATGGTGGGTAGAGAAAGACCTGCAAAGAGTGCGGAGACAAGAGACTGAGCTCTCGGGTTTGAGGAATAATTGTGAAAAGAGTGTGTTATGATCGCAGGAAATAGATACTGACTCAGGAGAAGGAGAGTAACCTTCATCCCTATCTATGACCGAGTCAGGAGAAGGAGAGTAACTTTGGTCCCTAACTATTTCTGTTCCAGGAGAAGGAGAGTAACCTTCGTACCTAATTTTCGTTGAGCCGGAAGAAAATATTCAATCTCAAAGCATCGTGGTCTAGCTTGGGGGTGGCCAGTGGTAAATCTGTTAGGAGTGATTGAGCTTATGGTTGGGTGGAAACGAACACCCCTTTAAGCAGTCACATCATGTCTTCTGGTTCTGATAAGTGTTTTCATACTTTGTGTATTGAACTGAAATAATGGATGAATGCATGGGTTTATATATATGTATCTATAAATGGTTTCTATGTGAAATGGCCATGATATGTGTATGCATTCATATCCTTGTGAACTTATTCTTATGATTGATACTCTGTATGCCCCAACTTATCTCTTGAGGCTTCTTGGGACATAAGCCTGTAGGATGACCGAGATAGGATATATCGTTTCAATCTGAACCTATCCATCTAAAGAGGATACCTCTTTCATACTCGTTCTTGTGTGACCAAGATTTCATGCCCAAGTCCTTAACCATTTCATGATAAAATATCAGGAAGGATAGCGAGGCTCAAGCCTTGAAAGGGGATATCTCTTCATTTGGAAGACGATTGGACGAGATCCATTTGGGAGGACCCATATGACCAACACCTAGGAACCTTAGGCTAAGCCTAAGGGATCTAAGTACTCCTGGCTTCAGAACTTTGGAAGCCCGAGACTTCAGAGTATTTCCAACCTTACCATCCTTAAATTTGTTGAAGGTAACCGAGAGATTTTGTTACCGGAAAGTTGACCTACAATGAATGGTTTCCCTAGTGGTTAGGTGAACCTATCTAACCGTATAAATCGGGATCCAACTCCCCATCGCAAAGTAGTGTGAGCCATCGATCGATAATGTTCGGAGGTCCCCTCAGCCATTGGATCTACAACGAGAAGACTTTGACAAAGTTCTAATTTGGGAGAATAGAGATGCCATAGCCTCAAAATCCCTGAATGTCAACGTTACGAAGTAAAGGAAAGCCATATANCACTACTTCGAGAAAATGGAGTGGAAGTGACGCCAAAAATGATGAAGGTCGGAGCCGCGAAGTAACCAGAACCGTAGATCTAGGGATCCTTCAAGTTCTTTCCTTGCCATCAGATTTGCAATGTTGTTAGCCCAACGCTGACCACTTCAAGGGGAAAGGGGTGTTGTAATGTCAAAATCCACGAAGCCCGAAGTAAAGAGAGTCATCGATTCAAGGACACTTCGGGATTGTTCTTGACCTTCAAATCTAGGCGACGGTTAGCCTGACGCTGACCAAATCCACGAGAATGGAGAAGTTTACCCCACGAAACCCTTGAACATCGAATTTACGAAGTATCAGAGGTCGCTAAACCAAGGGTTACATGGACCTACCTTGGTCGTGAGATCGAAGGGCATGAAGGATAATCCCTTCGGAGTGACGTGATGTAGTGACGTCATCTAGGGTGACATGGACCCAAGTTTTATGTTCCATATGTCACTCAGATTTGTGCATATCACATACCCTTTAAACCCATTGGAATGTGACACGTGTCACCCTTGGCCCCTTACATGTGTCAGCCCTTGGTACGAGCCCACCTACACAAATTTTTTGGTGAAGTGACCGAAACTTCATGAGTCCTGGACTTCGGACTCCAAAGGAATTGGGGTATAGTATTGTAGAGAGTCTAGAAGGACCGAAGTGCCAGAGTCCATCCTAGACGTTGGTGTCGGGAGACACATGGCACCATATCCTGTACTCCATAGGTTTAACATATCAGAAGGAAGTATGCGTAAAAGGTTGAAGACCCTTGAAGTCGCAGGGAGTTGGAGGAGATCTGAACCATCCATAAACTAGGATGTGTGTTAGTGTATCGTTAACTACGAAGGAGATAAACTCTTGAGGATTTGAAGCTTGGTGCTTCAAAAATCCCTGAAGCCCGAAGTAATAGAGAGGATCTCAACCATCCATCATTTAGGGACACGTGGTAGGCGATATGTTACTTCAGAGGATATCCCCTTCGAAGAAAAGTGGAACAAGAACTCCCGAAGGCCCGAAGTTCACCTAAGCCATCTATCTCAGAGGATAGGTGTCATGAGATCTGTCACTCCGGAGGAAGACTTTTTGTGAGAGTTGAGAAATCCCAAAGGCCGAAGCGTCGGAGTTCATCATAACCGTTAGTAGTGGAGGACACATGTCAGGAGATATGATACTCCAGAAGGATATCACTCCAGATATTTTCATGTGTGAAGACTCGGGAACTATCAGAGCCTGGTGTCCCGAAGCGAATCAAAGTTTTCGATTCTTTGAGGAAACGTGGCATTAGATTGTGAACTTCAGAGATTTTCCACTCTGGAGGATTCCCATGGTGGTTGTTCGGAATGTCTCAAAGAATTGAATCTCGAAATTGTTGTGGGTTGTTGATCTTAAAGGAGAAGCGTGCATCGTTGATTAGTAATGGGACATGTGGAAGACGGAGGTCCACTCCATTAGAAAGCCACTTCGGATGATTTGTGGAGTGTGCATGCGGATTCGACCGAAGCCCGAATTTCTGAAGGAAGAGACTGGGTTGTAGATCTCAGTGAGTAACAAAGACCATTGATCATGTTTCTGTGGTTCCAGAGGATTGTACCTTTGGAAGAATTGGTGGCAGCGTGAGGCGAGAATGCCCGAAGAGCTTTGGGAATCCATAACTTGCAAGCCAAAGCTCATATTTGAGCCTGGTAGTAGTCATTAGAAATATACGGGTAAGTACAAGAGGATGAAGACCTCAGACAAAAGATTTGAGATGTTAAGGAGAGCCTAACTCAGATTATATAGATTTAACCATTCAAATATGCAAATCCAACATTTTCTTGCCAAATTTCGAACAAAATTAAACATAAAAAATCCCCAAAAAATCAAAACATAGAACAATTAAACTACAACCTTACAAATTACCATAACATGGTTTGTGGTTTTGATTATGAGTATAGATGGTAATGTACTAAGTCGCACACAATCCATGTGGTCCTTGAAAATCATTTTTGATTGCATTTAGCATCGGTCAAATCGAGTTTCATACATATGGGATCCAAACTGGGTTATGGCCTAGGCTCTTGATCCACTCAGCCATGCATCAAAAAACCAATCCTCTTCTTAGGCTACTCCTTATTCTTCCCAATACCCCTAAATAATGGATCACTTCTAACCAATATAACTCACTACAAGAAAGCTTACACCATCTTCACTACAACTATTTTGTATATAGGGTAGTTACTTGTTTCTTGGTAAGTTTGCCTATGTAACCTTTTTAAGGGATTCTTCTCACATTTTACCTTGCTTCTTTAACTACTCCTTTATTATAATCTAAAAATGTGCTTCTTTCTTTATCCAACTCTTAGCTTCATCCTCTCATCATTTTTTATCATATGAATTTGGAACCATGGAAATTAAAAAAATGTTATAAACAAATAATAGTTAACATGGCTATACCTTTTACATAGTTGACTTAATCCTCGCTTTAAAAAAACAATTGTAAATGGAAAACAATTCAATTCAATTTTTAGTTAAATTCATTATTAAATGGATTGAAATAGTTTTTAGTTAAATTCAAATGGATTCAAATTATAGTGCATAAGTATATGAGTAATCTTGATTCCTTTTAATTTAAATTATATTATTTATATATTTAAAATATTTATAATTTCATATATATATATATATATATATATATATATATATATATATATTTTAAATATATTATTAAAATTTTTAATTTTTTTTTTTTTAATTTTAAAAAAAATATATTAACTTAATATCCTGTTATAATTATGTTAAAGGTGATTTTTTAAGGGGAGGGCATCTCTAAAATATTTTTTATCTGTCTACATCCAACTAAGAGTTGCCACTTGTTGACACATTGAAAACTACCAAATCATGATGCCTTTGGGTTCAACTGCTGGTAGCTTCATCATCTTTACTTGCCACATACTCCAAATTGTTACTACTCAATAGGTGATGTCTTCCAGATTTCTTCTTTATATTTACACTAATGGTTCAAACACTGATAAGGCCTTCAACAAGCACAAACATCAATGAATTTTGATATACTCTAGTCGTAGATTGAGACACCCCGCTTATTGATGATCTATATTATGTAGACCCTTTACATTTATGCACAAACCTCTCCTAATTGAATTGATATTTCGACGCAAGCGGAATTGGGAACTTGAACTCATAACTCATTCCATTGAAAGTATTGAGAAGGGCTTGATTCTCCAATTTTCAACATCAGGTAAGGCCTGGAAAAATAAAAAGAATCCCTTGGGACTTAGATGGAGTGCTCATTGACATACATGAACATTGGAGAAAGTAGGAAGAAGAAATCACCACATGACTTGAATGGACTAGATAGAAATCTATGAGTGCATAGACGAGAGAGTTATATGTGCATGCAGAAGATGCACAAGTGAACAAGTAATTGTTAGCATGCTTCACTAAAGTTCTTCCTCACCCTCCTTTCTCGAGCTACATTTTATTTATAAATTG
>ML818644.1:68229-127888 GCA_009831015.1 Picea engelmannii | reverse complement strand
AAAGTGTAATGTCAGATATATTATTATTATTTTATCCTAAGTTCCCAAGGATAGGGAATGGGTCACCAAGTGGCTTAAAGCTACTTTTGGAGGTGACAAGAGTCAAGCGAAAGGCATGCAATATATATTGTTGGCCTTAGTGTATTTTTTTTGGGGGGGATTACGATTATTATTCATGTTGCAAGATCTAATGAGTAAGAGGGGGTCGGACTGTATGAGAAATCCGATTATTACCTTATTTGCACAGATAATCTTGTAAGGTGTTGTGGGATTGTAAACAAAGTTTCACTGTCAAATAGTCGGGTTGGTAGATCGTGAGAAGTCTCTATGGGTGAGAGATTGTATATTGTGGAGTGGTTTCCAGACCTTTGAGCATACTCTCCAAGAGAGAGATTTGCTGGGAATTGTTCCCTGGTGCACTGGGAATTACTCGTAGGGCTCGAAGACTTCCTATCCGGTTTGTTGCTGGTAACCCTGGGAAAGGAAGTGGTGCGGTCGAAGAACTAGTGAGCAGAGAAGGGCCACACTTCCTTGGATGTGACAGGTGTGTGGGGAATGAGGGACTGTGGGATAGTGTAGCAGTGGGCACTTAGGACTGAGAAATTCTGGTGAGTTCAGGACATAGTCTGTGGTCGGTAACCCTTTTTCCATGGTGGAGTTGAGCCCTAGCTCCAGGGTGACCTGTTATTGAAAGTTTATGAGAAATAACGTCTATGGCTTGGAGGAACATCTGAGTCAAGGCCACAATTGGTGACTTTCATTAAAGATAAGTGTTCCTTATGTACTTGTCATGGTTACTGTGTGCATTTTGTCTATGTTTAACATATGTTAAATTCTTGTATGTGTTGCATATGAGTATTTGTTGTAATTTTGTTAATTGTTGCTAGTTCATGTGAGTATGATGCATATATCCTGTATTTGTAGATATGTGTGGATATAACTAATATGGTTAGTTTATCCTGCTATTTTAACCTAGTGATGTTGGTTATGAGTCGACAAGAAGAGGATTGAGTGGTTGAGGGCCTAGGGTGGTAGCTTGTGTACACTAAGAGGATCAAACTCGTGGGTGTGCGGTCAAAGAATTGAGTTCCACACACAATGAAATATGAGTTGACGCATGATGCTTAGATGGTGGTGCACAAGGTTGTGTTGTGGGAACAATATGATAGTGTGCACAATTGGTGCGCAAATATTTGAGTTATTTATGTTGCTTAAGGTGGTATTGAAAGAAATTGTTGCTTCCACTGTTATAATTTGTGTGGTGTGACTCAGAATTTGGTTGAGCGCATTACTACAATTGATATTGTGCAGAATGAATTTAAAGTAGACTCTGCATAGTGTACTCCTACGGTAACATTGCTCACTATTTTTCTAGGATTGTTACAATGCAGTTGTTCAAAGCATAAATAAGGTGGTAACGAGACTCAATGGGAGTCTGGGTACGTTACAACACTTGGGTTAGGTGACGTGGTCCAGGATGGGGTGGTTGGGGATGTTACAGATTGGTATCAGAGAAATTGGTTCAACATTGGACTTGTATGGGCCAGATATTAGCATGAATATATGTGTACACTAAGAATGGGTACCGCATAGTACATATATTAGTTGCACGGAAGATCATTGGTGCATGATATAGAGTGGTGTTGTGCACAGAGACAATGATGTGAAGGTGTGCGCACTAGAGTTTGGGATGTTAAATCATCCAAGAGATTCAAGAGAGAGAATTCTGACAAAATGGTGCGAAGTTTTCATATAATTGTTGCATGAAACCATCTAACAAAACTTAATTGCTTGCACATTTTGCAGAACTTTCAGTGAATAGAGAAGGACAAAATCAGTACATAAGGTTAAGAGCATGGAAACTGTGTTGAGGAATTATATTCCTGATGATGAATTCGAGGATCTGTATGTTGGCTTGGGTGCCGATGGTACATAATTCAAGGAGGAGCACATGAACTAGATTTAAACTGTAAAAGTATTGTAGAAGGATGTCTAGATTTATAAGGCTAATAATGAAGAGCTTATGAGATCCAATGCATACCAAGATGACTTCAATGTCAAATTGATGTAGAGCCTAGACATAATAGAAAAGAAGATGAATAAGGAGACATAGTCAAGTAGATCAAGAAGTCGTAGGTCTCATGATGAGAAAAGGAGAGAATAAAGAAGTGTTGGTAAGTATTCTTTTCGGAAAGAGCACAGTAGATCAAGTCCATCTCCTGTCAGAAATCATAGTATAAGGACTGGGGTGGATGATCTATAGGGGGAAATGAATAAAATCAATCCTCCTACCTTTGATGGTGAGCACAAGAAGGGCAAGGATGCAAAGACATGGTTTCTCAGTATGAGGAAGTACTTCCAACTGCATAACTATTCTACGTAGGAAGAATGGAGAATTGATAAATATCAATTGAAGGGAAAGGCATCAATGTGGTGGGATCAATATGTGGATGTGTAACATATTGATGAGAAGAGAGTGACTTGGAGAGAGCTCAAAATATATTTTCAAAAGAATCATTTAACCAAGCGATACCATGAAAAGAAACTGAAGGAGTTCTTCCAACTCAAGCTTGGGAGCATGACAATTGATGAGTGCGAAAGAATATTTTTAGAATTGTTGAATTATGTGCCTTTTATCAAGGATGAACATGTGAATATTCAGAGATATTTGAGTGGCTTTTCCTCATTTATCAGTGACAAGATACAATATGATGACCCTAAAAATATTGGAAGAGACCATAAGGTGCGCTAAGTGTATTTATGAGCAACAAAGGGGAAGACCAATTTTCCAAAAGTCTTGGGAAGATGCGATGAAAATTAAGGTGGAACAAAGGAAGAAGGGATCTAAGCCACCATTTATCATAAATACTGCACAAGGAAAAACACCTCTTAAGGATCCCAGAATGTCATAAGTAGTGGGAAAAAATTAATGGCAACAACCTATGAAGTGTTGGGGTTTTTGCAGAAATCATATGCACAGAGATTGTCCTCAAAGAGGTGATAAAGCGAGAACTGCACACAATGTACAACAAGTTGTGACAATGGAAGACATAGGTATAAATGTGCCAAGGATTTATGCCACGCTGGATAACAAGCAGGCTGAGTTCCAGTCGCACATGATCAAGGTGGAGGGTAAGATTAATGACCAACCCATTTCTATTTTAATAGAATCAGGAGCTAGTCATAGTTATCTAAATCCTAAGATGGTGGAAAGATTCCATTTTTTGAGAAGAAAGATTGGAAAATATTGGTTGGTGCAATTAGCTACATGAGCAAAAAGGAAGACCAATGAGATGGTTAAGGCATGCCCATTGGAGATGAATGGACTGCACACAAAGGATGATTTGAATATCATACCTTTGGGCTTGTATGATTGCCTCATTGGTATGGATTGGTTGGACACGCATCATGTTGTCCTGGATTGTTATAATAAGGCATTTACTTGCCTAGATGAGCAAGGAATTTTGAGATCAATTCAAGGAATTCCAAGAGATGTGACTATCAGAGAAGTTTCAACTTCACAATTGAAGAAAAGTTACCCAAACAGGTGTCAAGTATTCGCAACACACATGGAAGAGGCACCTAAGGATAAAGTGCCAAGTATGGAAGACTGCATAGTACTAAAAGAGTATGAGGATGTATTTAAAGAGATACTAAGATTTCCTCCGAAAAGAGATATTGACTTCTCTATTAATTTGATGCTGGGAGAAATACCTGTATCCAAGACTCCTTATAGGATGAGTACGACAGAATTGAAGGAGTTGCAGATGCATCCTGAAGAGCTTCTGAAGAAGGAGTATATACGCCCAAGTGTGTCACCTTGGGGTGCACAAGTTTTGTTCATGAAGAAGAAGGATGGTACACTTAGACTTTGTATCGAATTCAAGTAGTTGAATAAGGTAACAATGAAGAACAAGTATCATTTTTCAAGTAGTTTGAATGCCAGACAAAATATGTGGTTAGAGTTCCTCAGTGAATATGACTTTGGCATAAGGCATATCAGAGGAAAAGAGAACAAAGTGGCCGACACACTCAACAGGATGGTGCATGAAATGTATGCTACAATTGTTAGCATGTACCAGACAGATTTGTGTGACAAAATTTTGGAAATTACCAAATTAGATCTGCATTATATGGATATAAGTGCGAATTTACAGCTAGGTATGTCATAGCCAAATTTTTAAGGTTATGAGTTAAGAGAGGATGGGATTCTCATGTATAGACATAAAGTTTATGTGTCGAAAGATCAAGAGTTGAAGAGTATGATTTTGTCAGAGATCCATAAGGTTCCTTATGCTGGACATCCAAGTTACCAGAAGACCATTGTTGTGGTCAAGAAGCAATACTTCTGGCCAGGTATGAAAAAGGAAGTTGTAGTTTTTATTGCAAGATGTCTCGAATGTCATAAGGTCAAGGATGAGCACAAACATTTCGCTGGTTTGCTGCAGTCTTTACCCATTCTTGAGTGGAAGTGGGAAGTTGTGACCATGGAATTTATAACTAAGTTTCCTAGGACTGCTAAGAAACATGATTCTATTATGGTGGTGATGGACAAGCTTACTAAAGATTCCCATTTTATTCTAGTAAAGTCAGCGCACAAGGAAACCGAAGTTGCTGAGATATACATGTGCAAAGTTCCTAAGTTGCATTGTGTTCCTAAGACAATTATATCCGACATAGATTCCAATTTCACCTCGAACTTTTGGAAAGGGTTATTCAAGGGATTTGGAACAAATCTGAATTTCAATACAACATATCATCCTGAGTCAGATGGTCAAACCGAGAGGGTAAATCAGGTGATTGAAGACATGTTGAGGATGTATGTGATGGAAAATCCATCCAAGTGAGAATAATACCTTCATTTGGTATAATTTTCTTACAACAATGGGTATTAGGCATCTTTAAAGATGAGCCATTTGAAGCACCTTCTGGTAGAAAATGCAACACACCTATAAGTTGGTATAACCCAACATAATGCGTAGTAGTTGGGCCAGATTTGCTCTAGGAAATGGAGGAGCATATGATAAAGATAAGGTAGAATTCAAAGTCTACCCAAGACAGGAAGAAAAGATGTGCAAATAAGGGCATAACCCACAAGGAATTTTGAGTGGGTGACCATGTGTTTTTGAAAGTGAAGGCCACACATAGTTCCTTGAAATTGGGAAACTTTTCTAAGTTAGAAACACACTATTATGGGCCATTGAAGTCCTTGAAAGGATTGGTATTGTCACTTGTATGCTTGCATTTCTTGCATCCTTATGCATTCATAATGTTTTCCATGTTTCATTGCTTAAGAAATATGTACCCGATGCTAATCATGTCATTGATTGGAATGTGATTCAGGTGGAGCCATAAGGTGAATTTCGAATGCTACCAGTTTGCATATTGGATCGAAAGGTCAAATAGATCTGGAATCGAGTCATGGAACTGGTAAAGGTCCAATGGAACTGATATGGTCTTGAGGATGCAACTTGGGAACATGAGGATGCTACGTGAGTAGAGTATCCTCATATTTTTTATGATGTTTGAAAATTTTGTATGTACATGTATATATGATGCACTGAGGACAATGCATAAATAAGGGGGAGGGGGTTGTAGTGTCCCTAATTCAGAGCCCTTTTTAATTGTACATATAGGCTAGTGGGCCAAATTGGTACTAAGCGCAAATGTAATGAACATTTAGGATGGTGATCCAAGGACACTTGGTTTTGGTGTTGCGCGCATCAGAGTAAGTGCACATAGAAGTGTCAACAAAGACAAGGTGCACACATTTTGTGTGCTGCACGCACCTGGGTAAGTGTGCACATTGCACTGTGTTGCATGCACTTGGGTTAGTGCACGGGAATGAATGTTTATGTTTTAAGGACATAGAGCTTGTATGATTATGAGTTTGGTGATTCTAGACATAGATAGGCCAGTGCGCCTATCCATGTAAATATAATCATGAATATTAATATAATATTGCATCGCTACACACTGACTGACTCAGAAAAAAAGATATGGGGGCCCTTCTCCACCGAAAAAGGGAAAAAGGGGGTGAGTCATAAGTCTTAGGGAATATTTTATAATATTTCCAGGAATAGTGTAATGTCAGATATATTATTATTTTATCCTAAGTTCCCAAGGATAGGGAATGGGGCACCAAGTGGCTTAAAGCTGCTTTTGGAGGTGACAAGTGTCAAGAGGAAGGAATGCAATATATATTGCTCGACTTAGTGTATTTTGGGGAGGGATTACAATTATTATTCATGTTGCAAGATCTGATGAGTAGGAGGGGGCCAGACTATATGGAAAATTCATTTATTACCTTATATGCACAAGGAAGCTTGTAAGGTGTTGTGGGATTGTAACCAAAGTTTCATTGTCAAAGAGTATGGTTGGTAGACCGTGAGTAGTCTCTATGGGTGAGAGATTGGTTATTTTTGATTGGTTTCCAGACCCTTGAGCATACTCTTCAGGAAAGAGTTTTGTTGGTAATTGTTCCCTGGTGTGATGAGCATTAGTCGCAGGGCTCGAAGACTTCCTGTTTGATCTGTTGCTAGTAACCCTAGGAAAGGAAGTGGTGCAACTGAAGAAATGGTGTGTAGAGAAAGGGCAGACTTCCTTGGGTGTGACAGGTGCGTGGGGAATGAGGGACTATGGGCTAGTGCAACAGTGGGCACTTAGGATAAGGAAATTCTGGTGAGTTCAGGACATAGTTTGTGTTCAAGAACCCTTTTTCCCTGGTGGACTTGAGCCCCAGCTCAGGGGTGACCTGTTGCTGAAATTTAATGAGAAATAATGTCTATGGATGGGAGGAATGTCTGAGTCGAGGCCGCAGTTGGTGTCTTTAATTTAAGATAAGTGTTCCTTATGTACTTGTTGTTGGTCTTAAAGTCTGCACCTAACTGCTAAAGGGCAGAGCTAGGCCACCTCAAGTTATGAATGGTTGGTTTTTTTATTAATGGGTCAGTTAGAGGGTTGGTTTACCAAGACATGAGCATAGTTTGGTTGGCCAAATGACATGGACAAGTGTCCTCCTTGGCTGGTGGCACACTAAGGATAGATAAGTGAGACAGGAAAGGTAAGAAACAAAGAAAAACAACAAACAATTCAATGAAAAATTTTCTGCTAGAAGTTTAAGTCTTAAAATGTCATTTCAAGCATTAAACATGTACCAAAAACACAGTTATTCCCACAGGTTGCAACAAAAATAAATATTCATCAAAGCATAACTGTTATCACAAGTTGCATATTAGTAAAGACAAGTTATACAGTAGCTGAAGAAAAAGAAATGTACTTCGCACAAATCAAAATTGTATTCAAGATAAGAAACACATAGGAATTTGGACACAAACACACTGTCATCAATAGTATCTTCACTAGGTAGAGAGCTTTAATCCATGCACATAATGGGTCCAACTAGTTGTTGTATTGATATTTTTCTCCCAAAAAACTAAACCCTTCTTACATACAAAGAATGTGATCCATGTGGATATCTGTGGCCACCCACCTATTCCATCGATTCGAAAAACAATTTTTCATCTTGGCATTTTTTCGAAAGTTTTTTGGGTTCCAAACTTCCGGGGTTGTTTTGAGGCCCTAAACGACGTTTTTTGGGGATTTGGGGCCCAAGTGACTGCTAGAGGCACTGACTTGGGCTAGTAAAAAATCGTTCTTCTCGGTTAGACCTTTCCAACGGTGTATTGAGTGCCCCAAACGAAGATCGTATGCAAACGTTACACCCACGAGAAGTTGACGTATCAACTACCCCCATTAGGGCCCACAAACCTTTTGGTTTTTCATCTTCCAGGGTTAGGGTTTTGGATTTTACTTATGTTAAAAAGGCCTTTGGAGCCTCATTGTAACAATCATCTTCTTGCGAATGCAAGTAGCCGTCACATCTCTTCTCAGAGATAAGTTGCCACCATTCTAGCGAGTCTTTCACTTTGTATTTTTACAGACTCTATACATTTCTTTCATTAACAGAAATCGTGTATTACTATATTTATCTATTTCTGGCAATATTTATGTGTATGTCATTGTAGTATCTTTGCTTTCATTTTGATCTAAAAAATAATCCGGATCAGTGGTCTCAGAGTAGGCTTCTCTTGATCATTTTTCAGTGCATGTCCCCGACGAGGTCTGAGTATAGCAAGTTGGGTCTCGAGCTTGTCTCTCTTGAGGAAAATCGCTCTCGCATGCCCAAGAAACCCTCCATGGTGGAAGAAAAGAAAAACGATGGAGTAGAAGATTCTATTAATCTGTTGCTTGAGCAAGATCTCACGCGACAGAGGGACGAAATGTTGGAGAATTTTTCCCACATCCTTCAACGCATGTTGATAACAACATGCACATCTTCATCAAGCAGCCACTTTGGAGGCACCTCACCTTTCAAGGTACAAGTCAATTTTGATATTCCTATATTTGAAGGTCAGATAGATGCGGATGCCCTAGACAAATGGTTAAACCTGTTAGAAGGTTATTTCTCTGTTCACAATTTTTTCGATAGAGAAAAGATCACCTTCGCACTCCTTAAATCTCTCCCCCATGTCAAACATTGGTGGGAAACTTACTGGGAGAAAAGTTCCATAGAGGAGTCTGGAATATATGGGGTTGATCCCACTTGGGATTTTTGTGTGGATGTGATAAAGGAACAATATTACCATGCTGGAAACTATGAGGACGAGTACATGAGATGGACCACACTGCGGCAAGAGAGGGGCCAAGCAGTACCATATTTCACCAATATCTTCCATACCTTGCACACCAAGCTTGTATCAAAGACTCTGAGTGACATTTGGTTCTGAAATAATGAGGGGTTCTACAAAGATACATCCAAACTGAAATAGATTTTCTGGAGATCTCATCACTCAGTGTTGTGTATCGATATGCTGTTAAAATAGAGCAGAAATTTAGGCACCAGAACAAATGGGAGTTTGGATCTACAAATACGCAACAACCAATGTATGAGAAAGATGACCCTATCAAACAGTTTCCTGAAAAGCATTCTAAGCCACAGGAAAAGAAGGGTCATAGGAAGACGAAGAAGGACACTGAAAAATGGTGCGATTTCCACAAAATCCCCTAGCACAACACCGATGAATTTTGCTCAAAACAGTCATTGGTGGCCGAGATCAAAGACAAGGAGCCAAACCCTGATTCAGAATCTGATTATAAAAATACTGGTAAATGATAGATCATCGATGCAGACCCCACTGCTATTGTTGCGACTTCAACAATTAAACCAGAAGAACCAACAGATCCTGAAGACGGGGAGCATCTTTTTCATTCACAGATGTGGGTGAAGGGGACCCCACTACATTTTATTGTTGATATCGAAAGCCAAAAGAACCTCATCTCAGTAGAGGTCGTCAGACAGTTGGGATTGTCGACAACACCACACCCGTAGCCATGCAACATCGGGTGGCTTCTCCAGGGACGAGATCTTTGTGTCATCCAACAATGTCGATTGTCATACGGCATCCATCCCTTCAAGGATGAGGTATTATGTGAAATTTCCCCACTGGATGTATGTGATATTCTCTTGGGCCAACCATATATGTGGAAGCGCCATGTTGTTTATGAGTCTCGACCCCGTAGTGTCATTGTTACTTTAGGGGGTCATCTCTACAGAATACCAGAGGTAGTTCCAACTATTGTCCCACCTAAACAGTGTCGTAAGGTAGTATCTCATACTACAAAATTCAACTTCTTCATAATCTATTCAAAAGGTGCACATAAGGACACTGCAACCACTGTAGCCTTGGTACAAGCACCTTCTATCCAACAGAAGCAGGTTGACAAGATTCCAACAAAGCACAAAAAATCCTTCTGCACATAGTCATCTCAGGTAGCCTGTCTGGTTGAACAGATTCAACCCCACAAACAATAGGTTTGTGACGACCTTCCACAAATCGAGCAATGCGATGTCTCCAGCAAGGAAAGCAGCTCACCAAGATTCAGATTCAGAAAACGCTTCCCTCCCTCCTCCAAGAACTCAACACAATGGAGAAAATTGCTTCCTAAGGAGGGAGGATTGATCCAAGTGGATATGGGTGGCCACCCACCTATTCCACGGGCTCGAAAAACAGTTTTTCATCTTGGCAGTTTTTCGACAGGTTTTCGGGTTCCAAACTTCTGGGGCCGTTTTGAGGCCCTAAACGACGTTTTTTGGGAATTTTGGGCCCAAGTGATTGGTAGAGGCATTGACCTGGGCTAGTAAAAAATTGTTCTTCTCAATTAGACCTTTCCAACGGTATATCGAGCGCCCCAAACGAATATTGTATGCAAAAGTTACGCCCTCGAGAAGTTGACGTATCAACTACGCCCATCGGGGCCCGCAAACCTTTTGGCTTTTCATCTTCCGGGGTTAGGGTTTTGGATTTTGCTTATGTTAAAAAGGCCTTTGGAGCCTCATTGTAACAATCATCTTCTTGCAAATGTGAGTATCTGTCACATCTCTTCTCAGAGATAAGATGTCATCATTCTAGCGAGTCTTTCACTCTGTATTTTTACAGTCTCTATACATTTCTTTCATTAATACAAATCATGTATTACTGTATTTCTCTATTTCTGGAAATATTTATGTGTATTTCATTGTAGTATCTCTACTTTAATTTCTTTCTCAAAAACAATCTGAATCAAAATGCCTATTTATCACAGATGTGGAGGCCCTCGACCAATGTGGAACTGAGGGTTCCTCTACACATTGGTTGTTAAATAACTTATTAACTTAATTAAAACACACTGCTAGAGTCTGTTAATGAATAATTTGGTCTTGAATTAATCAAAAGGAGTGGTTCTTATCACACAAAAAAGACCACTTATTATGCCTACAACTAAAAGAGTTTGAACTAAACAATTAAAAACTGCTACTAGCAATGAAACTGGATTGATGCATGCGCTGGAATGAACTAAGATTTGACATAAAATGACTAGGAGTGAAAAAAATGAGTTCTGCATTGATAACTGGCATGCATGTGCATTGTTGGAGGCCACTGGAGATAATTGAATATGTTGGCCGTGTTTTTCCCCTACTTATCCTCTAGAGGAGAGAAGCAAGTCATCTGGCATTTTCTGGAGTCTCTAGTATTCTTTTTGCAGTCTGGACGTGTAGTTTATCCATTCCTGGTTTGACGCCCATTTTTAAACATTTCAAAATGTGGCATAAATGTGGGTGAGCCATTTTGGAATTCTGACATTTGGGAGCTTTAGAGAACGAAGTATGCATATCCTCTGGAGGATAGAACTCCTGGAGTCATTATCCAACACTAGTCACTTATTAACCCGAGATTACTTTAACATTTATCATTTAAGGACTTCGCGACTCCGAATCTTCAGGGTTTGGGAGTTTTTATTTTTGAATGTTGTGCTTGGAAATCTCTCGGAGGACCTTCTCTTGAATCTGACATGGCAGCCTGACGTGTCATAGAAAGGAGGGTGATACATGCACTTGAAATAGTGCAGATGACAACCCAAAATGTGCTTAAAATAAGTGCCACGTGTATCAATTGATGGATGCCACGTGTCATGATAGAAGAGTTCCATGTGTCTCTGACTCTTCAGTGCCCACTTCGACGATTTGTGTTCGCTCTAGGTTTGAATCTCCCAAAGTGACCATCTCCCAGAGTCATTAATTCATGATTATTGCTAATTGATCTGGGATTAAGAAAAAATTACCATTAAAAACTTTGGGAGTTCGATGTTCGAGACTTCAGGAGACTATTCCTGCTCTTGATAGAAATCTCCTGGAGGACAATCTCCCAGAGATGACATGGCAATGTGATGTGAATTGTTGATGTGTCATAGAAATAAGGATGACATGTGTCACCTGGAATTGAGAAGATGTTGTACCAGAAATACCCAAAATGAATGCCACGTGTCATCTTCACGATTGATTTCCAGGTGACATGTGCCATGTGTCATCTTGAGGAAGGACCTACGTGAAAGGAACTTAGGCACTTTAGGACTTCGAAATTTTTGGAAACTATGTTACTCTCGTTCAAAATCTCCCGGAGGAAATTTACCCAGAGTGACGTGGCACTTCGGGACTTCGGCTCTTTAGCTGATCAACAATTGGGCTCTTCGAATATGACATGTCCATGATGTCACTTTTGTTGATGTGTCCACATGAAGAGAGTGACACATGTCACCCAAAAATGGGTAGATGATGTAACCAAAGGTGTGTGAAATGAGTGCCACGTGTCTCCATTGATGAATTCCATGTGTCAGTGCTAGATGAATGATATGTGTCTCCACTGAAGAATTCCACGTGGCTCTGAAGTTTTGGCATTCAAGTGTTTTTGAGTGTTAAGTGTGGATATCTCCAGGATGGCTGATCGCCGAAGCGATACAGAGATTCGACGTTTGAGAGTTTTTGACAAAGACGAGCTCAAATGTTTCGACACCGAAGTCGTAGAGTGGCTTATGTGTAACTCTGCGATTAATCCTTGTGTGAGTTCTGGAATACCGAATGTACGAGATCCGTTGATCTGATCGGCTTGTTGGATCTCCACCGTTGAAATTTAACCTGTCTATTTTCACAATTCAAGACCAAAAATGACTTCTTCGAATTGCTACGTTCTATTCACGGGTGTTCCTTGTGGAAGCTTACCATGCATACAAAGGACTTGGTGGCCCTGGATGTCTCTTGCGAACACAAAATACTTGGTGGACCCGTTGCACGCTCAATCAATGGAAAACATGCTGACAGGTATTTCAAACCGAATCATGACATGCAATTATCCTATAAGAAAACATAAACAATTTATGCAAAGAATCAATCAAGAAAGATAATTAAAAAAAACAAGTCATTTAGAGAGGGAAATTGACTCAACCAACCAGAAGGGGAAATATTTTCAATAAGGTATAGGGAAAATGAGGCAGAAGGGGTAGGGGTGTAGACTTAGGTTTCAACATTGGATCCAACTGGGGATAGCGCTTCTTTGTGAGGTGCTAAGAACAACAAATCAATGCCTTGGAATTAAATAACTTTATCCCACCTTCCTTCTCTTACCTCCATTTATGTCTGCCAACCATGTATATCTGCTACCGTCTCTCATCCATGCATCTCATTGAACTCAAAATTGCAACTACACCCCAGTGCCATTGTTGGGATATGGAGTTTTTATTCACACACAAACTAACTAAAAATGAAATGCTCGAATTACGAGCTTATTTAAATGCAAATGAAAAGGAAAGAAACTATGGTACAAGAGGGACCTTCCCTCAATATTTCAAGAAAAATAATGTTTCAAGAAGCTCCCATTTACTAGGCCTCCGGAAATTTCAATATCATCTAGATTGTGTAAGATAAATGTGTTATTTTCTAGAACCTCAACCACCTTAAAAGGACCAAACCAAAGGTTATCGAAATTACCATGTTTGGACTTTTCCTCCCTTTTGGAATCCCACCTCAGGACCAGGTCACCTTCTTGAAAGATCTCCTTATTGGTTTTCTTATCAAAGGCCATTTTGATCTTGCTCTGGTATGCTTCAGTGATTTGACTTAGTGCTTCCATTTTTTGTTGAACCTCTATAATTTGAAAGATTCTCCTCTAGCTATCATTTGGCTCCTCCATTTCTTCCTATAGGAATTTCAAAACTGGTAGACCGAGTTGAGTGGGGAAGACAACATCTATCCCATAGAATAGATAAAATTTTGAGGTTCCCAAGGATCTCTTGGTGCTGATCCTATCATCCCACAAGGCATACTTAATTTTGGAGTCCCATAATTTCTTTTTTTCATTCAACAATTTCTTGATGATCCTGATGAGAGTCTTGTTTGATGACTCAGCCAGCCCATTTCCCTAAGGATAATAGGGCGTGGAATGTGTCAAGGAGATGTTATGGCTGCCACAAAAGTCAATCATGGCTTTGGACTTGAATTCCTGGGCATTGTCTATTATAATATTTCTAGGGCAGTCGAATCTGGAAAAGATATTGGTTTCCAAAAAGTTCATAATCACTTTGTCAGTAGCATTCCTAGTGGGCACAACCTCGATCCATTTGGTAAAGTAGTAAGTGGCTGTGAGGATCCACTTATGCTTCCCATTGGAGGGTGGATTTATCTCACCTATGAAATCTAATCCCCATTGCTGAAAGGGGCCACTTGAAGTGATAGGTTTCAGGGGCAGTGAGAGTAACTTCTGCTTTCCTGCAAACTTTTGACATTCATTTCATGCCCTTACTGTAGTGAATACATCAGAGAAAAGGGTGGGCCAGTAGTACCCTTCCCTTAGGATATTGAGGGATGTAGCTTTCTGTTACACCTCAAAATTAATCACTTCAATAGTGTTGCAAGTGTTGTCATTACAAGTGTTGTAAGTGTCGCATCTTGACTATAAGTGTTGCAAGTGTCACAAACATCATACTGCCATCTTGCCTATGTTGTACCCCTAACGACATTATAAAGACACTTAAGAAACCTCAAAGGGTGGTTTGGAAGAAGAAAAATCACTTGGCAGGAAGTACAAGCCCTTTGCCATTGAAAAACCACTCAAAAAATGAATTTTGGAGAGGAGTGCTCCCCTACCCACTGTCAGGGAGTGCTGATGCTCCTTGAGCCTCTTTGGGGGAGTGCTTGAGTGCCCTGTGCACCCTTATGGGGGAGCGCTACCCTCTTTTTAGCAAATTCTGGGTTTGTTGAGGCAAATAAGGGAAGAATCCCTCAATTCTTGAAGGTAGTTGGATTTGAATAGATGTTCAAGGCATGATCTTAGGGGAGATCCTCAAATTATCCCAAAGATCTCTCATGTGGTTGGACCTCTCCAAGGTTATATAAGGAGGCCTTCTCATGGTGAAAGGCACAATGGAGATTGGAGATGTGAAACTTATGATCTCATGAATGAGATTCCATCAAATCAATCAGTGGAGATTGATTGAGCAAAGGGGTCAGACAAGGAGAACTAGAAGAGGTTGTTGCACCTTCATTCAAAGGATTGTAAGTACTTTTACTTGTTCTCATTAATATAATCAATTCTTGGCCTGTTTCTTTCAAACTTGTGCTTGTTCCATATGAGTTTGTCTATAGTAGATGGATCTATGATTTAAATAATCTCAGTAGAGTAGGAAGTCCATTATATCTTTGTTTGTCTTACAAAATCTATCAGGGAGCTCAAGATCAAAGCTCAGCCAGGACTTTGCAAGGACAAACATCGCTAATAAGGTACATATATTTCTCCTTCTCTTTCATTGATTAGTTTGATATCCCCAAGGGATATCAAACTAATCAATGAATCCACTTTCTGTCTTGGCCTTAGGAGTCTAGGGACCAAGAGGGAATCCACTTGTCCACAGGGGGATTCACCTACAACAGAAATTGGCGACTCCACTGGGGAGGAGCTCTGATTTGTTTCCTTTTCTAGGTATTGTCTTGGCTTGCTTTTCCCATTGATTTGACCTTCTCCATGAATGTCTCTGATCCTTAGGTTTGATTGTTGGCTCTTGGATTTATCTTAAACACAAAATTTTGCATTCTTCCTGAGTGTTTTTTGAGTTTCTGGGCATTTCTCTGAGCTTTTGTAGCAGATTTCCCCCCTGCCCTTACCACTAGAGCGTTGGCACTCCCTTACAGTCTTCCACAAAGTGTTGGAGTGCTCTGTGTCCCCTTTTGGGGGAGCGCTACCCATTTTTCTACATAAAGCTTCTTAGAAATTGGTTTTTCCTCAGTCTTTTTGCTGATTCATCTACTCAGGGTTGGTGCTATCTTAGTGTGTCCTTGTTTTATCCTCCAAGTATTTGATTTCTAAGGATTATTCATCTCTTTCTTGGATTTTTGACATTTGTCCTTGCTTTGCAATAACTCTTTGTCTTTGCTGACCTAGAGTTAACTTGTTGTTTTCTTCTCCTTTATTTGATTGAGTGAAAAATTTTGTGAGGAAATCCAAAGGTCTGTGGACTTTTCATTTGATCTTTGAGGTCAAATTTCCATCATTTCTCTTTTGTTTGAGGTTTTTGGTTCTTGTTTGCAATTTGGTTATCTTTGTCCTTCTTGTCTATTTCACGACGAGAGTGTATTTTTTGTTTTGTGTGAAGTTTACTTCTGATTGTTTAATCTTGAAGTCTGATTGACATTTAGAAGTCTGATTGACATTTAGAAGTCTTTCATTTGATTATCATTCACATATAAGAAAAAGGACATATTTTAGTGATTGGTTTGGATATTAGAAGGCATTTATGAAATTTTTAGCATTGCATCAGATTTGAGTGAGAAACAAATTGATTGAGGACATTGCATATTAGTGTTTTATAGTGAAAACAACTTTCTCTCTTTCCCTTAAATAGACATTCATCGAAAGAAACGATTGCTTATCATCTTCTTGTGCATTTTTGGGAAATGAGTCATCATACCATCAATTTCATTGTCATACACCCTTTGAGTAAAGAACAACCATAAAATCAACGCTAATTAAAAATTATCTAGAACATTTTGTTTTTAGGATCTTCCACCAACATTAGACTAGGATTAACACTTTAGATTAGGCTATGAGTACAACTCTCCAAAGTTTTCAAAACAAACATTAGCATCTTGAGATAGGGAGAGTCAAATCCAATTGTTGTATATGCATTCTAGGATCCCCCTCTCACACAAGGGTTACACACAAGGTCGTATTCGAGTGAGTTACAGAGATTATCCCTCCGTGGTTCAACTGTTTGTAGTGGTCGGATCATATATTGGGGGTCACTTGAAGGTATACCCATGATTATGTGTGGGAGCCTCTCGAGTTGATTTCAAACTTGTTATCCTGCCCATATGTTCAGATCGGACTGTCAACAGTACCTGCCTAGGGGATGACTGCGAGTTGGTGTCCGTAGTTGACATAATCCTTAGGTACTTACATGAGGTGACAGTGAAGGGAAGTCTCACTATACCTGGGACAAACATTGGTCAAACTCACTTGGGCTCCTTGGAGGGTAAATCCACAATTACTGCGTGGAAGCTTGCACCAAGGTAAAAGTCCATTAAGCAGGTCACCATTGTAACTATTCCACCATATCCTAGCCCCTTCTTGACTTGATCATGCGACGTTGGATTTCACCACCAACTAGTACGATCATCGAGAGAAATTTTGTTTGCTTGGTTTTGATTCCTAGATTTTATTAGCGTATGCTGTTTCTTTTTGTTAGTTGGCCCTAGATTTTCAGCGTGTACTATTATTCTCCAAAATTGAGCCTGTATATGATAAAGGTCTTCACCGATCACGTAGGATGTAAGGGCTGCCTCCAGAAGGATACCAACCCTTACCTCCTAACCCTCCAGAAGACAACTACCGTGGAGAGGTAAAAAATCAATCTGACGCTGGAAGCGTTGTTGCTCCTCCGTTAGATAACTCAGAAGGCACTTTGGTTACAGTTAAGAATCCCACTCCTCGCACTACATCTGTGTCGGTAACCCCTCTCAAACCACTTTTTCTTCGTTTAGAATCCCTTGGGAACGTCATAGACGAAGAGGTCCCACAGTTACCTGCGAGAGATTTTACCGAGATATATATGGGATCCACAGAACCAATCTTCAGTGATGAGTATAGGACTCTTGTTCGTCCTACCATTGCAGTAGATACAAATCCCACACCTTCTCATTCTGTATGGAGGACTTCATCAGGACGTAACCTCCATGAGCATTTTGAGTCCTTTCGACAACCCTTTAATCCTCATGACCCTCCTATTGAAAGTGGACCATTTGGTGAAACTATGAATCACCCCATCGATCAGGTCATTAACCCTACTGTTACGTCAGCACAAGTCTATCCTAATGCTAGACTCATCACCTCTACTTATTCCCAAGGCACTTCGATCCCTACCCCTGCTTTTACAAACTTTCACTCTATAGCTCCACATGTTCCGCACGATCCTACCGGGACATCTTTGCACCAGAGAATGCAGACCCTTTCCAGCCAAATACAACTGACTGGAGGGAAACCACCATATATCAGACCTTTGCTTCCTGGAGGACCACCATTCTATGTTGGGCCTACCCCTCCCGGGGGACAACCCCCTTTTCATGTTCTTCCCAGAGGGAAACCTCCCTTTGCTAGTCATACCCCGGTCGTTAATCCACCACTGGCAGGGGGGAAACCTTCGTCTGCTAGAAACCCTTCACAATCCTAGGGAGTATCTTCTGGAGGCACATTTACCCAACCCCATGTTGGGGGGAACTTATATCATAACCCACAAGGAGGAGTATCAAATGCTGTTCCTTCCAGACCGTCTTATGGACAACCTTATCCGGGCAACATCCCAAACACCACTTGGAGTCCTCAAGGAAATCAACCTTATCCTCCCCATGGGTCTAATGTGTATCCACCTCCGGGATCTACTCCTTACCCTCCTCAAAGGCACAATGTTCATCCTCTTTCTAGGCAAATGAATCACCCAACTTATAATGCTCACAACGCACCGGGTTATGGAAATGTTTCTCAGCCATCATCGAATCCTGTTTATCCTGGTCAACAACAACCGTATGTAGGAGGACCTACTGGTTAAAACTATCCACCTAACCCAGTTTATGGTACTATTGGTGTTCCTATGCCACACCAGTATCATCCATAAATTAACTGATAGCTACCTTTCCTTATGAATCTGGATCTCCCAGACTTGTCTTGGTTAACTAATGATCCTATTTTTCATTCACTGGTTTGGCCAGTTATTCCAGCTAAACTTCCTTCTGATATTCTGAAATTTGATGGAAAATCTGGCGAAGATCCAAACAACCATGTGATGACTTTCCATTTGTGGTGTTCATCAAACTCTCTCATGGATGATTCTATACGTCTGCGTCTTTTCCAGCGAACGCTTATGGGCTCAGCAACAAAGTGGAATATTGAACTACCATGTGCTTCTTTTCATGATTTCAACTCCCTTGCCATGTCTTTCCTCATGCACTTTCAACTACCTATTCACTATGAGACGGGTACTGAACTCTTGACCTCCCTTCATCAAACTGACTCCGTGCATATCTCTGACCATATTCATGAGTGGAGATGACGACGAAGGATGATCAAGGTAATCATTCTTGACATATTATTGGCAGAATGGTTTACTAAATCACTTTTACCCCCGATCGCTCGCGATGTCGCTATGGGTGGCATGGTCACCGAGGAAGAAACCATTTCTCGGGATCAGTACTTAGATTTGGTTTATTCAAAATTTGGTGCTTTGTATGATTTGCTTCCGAATGCTGCTTGAGCTAATACCGATCCATCCAAGCCATCATCCTCATGCGGACGGTGTTATCGGTTTCATCAAAACTCAATCTACTTCCCAATCGACCACACTCTCCTCTACCTCCCCCCAAACTCAGATATCTGAGGTGAATACAGTTCACTCTGCCCCTTCACAACAATTTGGAGGTAAGAAGAAGACAAAAAATAAATCAAAAAATTCTAATAACAATGAACAACCAAAAAATCAAGCTCAAACACCTGCTACCGAAAAGCAACCACAACGAAAACTGAAATTCCCGTGTATCATTTTTGGTGATGATCACTACACTCGAGACTGTCCACATCGCAATGAAGTGGCCAAACTTTTCTAGGGAAATTCACAACCTTCTGTTCTTACTCAGCCTTTTCCTCAACAACAATCCATGGTTTCTCAAACCCCCTCTCCTGGGGGCAGTTCTAGCCATTCTCATGATGAGGCCTCGACGAGTGCACATATTTATATGTTTAATGGGATTAATTTGAACACTCGCTCTAAGACATATGACACACCATGTAACCTTGACAAAGGAAAAGACACTAACGGTACCGGTACTTTACCGGATCCATCACCGTCCTCCGTTAGTCCTCCATCGGTTAATCCTCCATCTAGACCACTTCAGATTGAGAAACCTATGTTCGAATCTATCTTACACCCTCCTAAGAGCACTATCCACAAAGCTACGTTTAATCCTAGTTCACGTGTCGCCTAGAACTACAACATTGTTTAAGATTTGGCTCAAGCACTATGTGCTATGTCTGCGTTAGAAGTTCTACAACACTGCCCCAATCAACGTAGAATGCTCTTGGCTTCTATTGATCCTGAGTTGTCCAAACATATCATGTTTAACCTGGAAAATTATGCATCTCGACTCTCCCACCAACTTGCTTTCCAAGTTGATGTTGTTGTTCACAATCAACAAATCCACCGAACTATTCTGGATGAGGGAGCCTCAACTTGTGTCATGTCTTTAGCATGTTTGAAAGGTTTAAAATCACCCACACTTAACAAATCCCCAATGATGTTACGCGCCTTCGATGGGTGAGGTTTCCATCCCCATGGGATTTTACAGTCCCTGCCCATCTAATTGGGTGGCAAAAATGTCACTGTTGATGTCGAGGTAGTCGATGCTCCCCTCGATTACAAATTGTTACTTGGAAGAAGTTGGGTTTATGCTATTACTTCCATTGCCTCATCGGTCTTTCGATGTGTACAATTTCCTCATCTGGGCAAAATTTTCACTGTTGATCAGTTGGATTTCTGCACGACCGATGCTTGCGCTCCTGCTACCAACAATATTCCTTTCTTGGGAGACCACAAGATCATGTATGAAAGCCTTAGTGTTGGTTTACTGAAAGATTCTAGCCTCATGGGTACCTTCCCTACACCACTTCCACCGACTACACATCATATTGCCAACATCGATATGATTTCGACCGTGGCTTATCAATCTTTGGAATCATTTGACCCTTGGATTGTACCTAGTCTGTTGGAATTTGATGCACTAGGTGACATTGTGCCACTTAGTCTAGCCGAAACATCATACGTTTCTATCCAATCCTCTTCTCCCTCATTGGATGACCAACATCTATTGGCACTCAACAGTTACTAAATGCCATCATGGTTAAGTTCCTTGTCATTTGCGATCAACTGCATTTCCCCAATTTTTCCTTCTGATGAATCTATTAAGAAAATGCTGAGCATTGACGAGCTACCCCAGGATGATAACCATGATCGATCCTCTTTTCTTCCCCCTTGTGAAGAAATTCGGGTAGATATACACTCTATCTCCCCTTTTGTTGTCGATTTTCCATTGTCTCCCATGCTTTCAACTTCCGATGATTTGGATCCGGTAGTTGACATGGTGATCTCTTCGGTAGGGCTATTGGAGCCTGATCTCCTTAACCGTTTCGTAGCCCTCGACATGTGTTCCTTCCAGAGTGATTTTCTTCCATCCAATGAAGATCTCTTGGAAGCCATGACCGAGTTTCATCCCTTGACATGGTGTTCTTCCAGAGCGTTATTTTCTTGGAAGCCATGATCAAGAAGAATCCACGAACATGGTTTTCTCTTCTCTGTGGTAAGCTCGTTAAAAAATGAAATAGAAGATTTGAGCATAGTTTTCCTCTCTGTAGCAAGCTCGTTAAAAAATGAAACAACAATCTGGGGATTGAACCCAGAGCCCTAAGCATAGTTCTTTTCCTGTGTCAAGATCATTAAAAAATGAAATAGTCACGTCTCTTGAACCTTCATTTCATCCACCCTTAATCTTTTTCTCCATTTAGTAGAGAAATTGGTGACAACCTCACAGTTGGTGAATGAATTGAAGCTTGGAGGGCATGTCTCCAGCCTTTGATGATCATTTAAGCCACTAGCTTTTAAGCTGGGGGCATACCGAGCTTAGTGTTTGTTCTTTCTCATGCTTGAAAAAACATGAGAATGTAACCAGGTAAACTTTTATCTCTTTTTCGGACTCTCATGGATACACAAAAAAGGAACTCCCTGGAGTCTTCTTTGAGCTCTTTTCAGACTCTCTAAACATGAAAAGATTTTCGAGTGATCTTGCTTCCTTTCCCACTTGTTAAAAGGTTTGAAAGGGCGGCTTTCGAGTGATAATTTATCTCTTTTTCGAACAACATTGGAGTCATCTTTAAGTTGTTTTCAGACTCTCTAAATATGAAAAACCACCGATTTTACCTTCTATGGACTCGTTAAACAATATTACATTGAAGGGCCCATACATGATCGAACCCTTATTTCTTCCAGTTCGTTAAACAAAGGAAGAGGGACTTGTCGAAGGTGAGTCATATCGATCATGTGTTACCCTCCTCGAGCTTGTTAAATTAAAAAGAGGTACTCGTCTATCTGGATAGGGGAAAATTGAAAGAAGCAAGCCAAGCAGTTTTTTGAGAATACTACCAGTCGCTCTTACGGTCACCCTTGAACATGACACTTTGTCTTTGCATGCATTTTAATCCACTGAACCTCTGCACTGAGCCAATCCTTTGAGTTTCTTTTACTCCTTTGGTTCACCTGACGAAAGTCACAACATCCACTGCATCATCAATATTTGGTCAATGTCATGTTTCTGCTATCGTGCCTTAGTGTTCAAGGGATGTATCTGCCTCGAGAGTCAGCCATCACAAATATCTTGTTTCAATACCTATGTCAATCCATGTTCATTTGATCTACCAATTACATCTCTGTTTCAGTTTCATGTCATTATGGGGGATACATCAAGGCTCTCCTTTGAAAAGTCTATTCCTTTCGACTTCAACACATTATCCAGGAACTAGACTTAGAAACCAATTAGTACCTTGGGACCTGCATGCCTCAATGGCATGCCTCCTCGTGTCCAATAATGGGTTTACATCATTGACCTCTGATCGAATGATTCCACGGATGTTCGACTTCAGCTCATCCATTCACATTCATTGGAATGTACTAGAGTACCTTGGGAATCATTGACATCAATGGTGATTTCCCTAGCACTTGTTAACGGTTTACATCATTGACTGGTAATCAAGTGGTTTCTGCCATGTTTGACATCAAGACATCTATTCACATGGTTAGATTCGTACTACATCAAGATCGGTAAGAAGACCCTGGGTTGAGTTTTCACTTTTATGTGTACTTTTCCTAGGTTGTAAAGGAGTTATTTTGAACTATGACATGTATACTATTACATATATCCACTTTGTATTGGTCATGGATATGTCTTGTCATCTCATAGATCCACTGTGTATTCTTCGTGTCTACGATCAGTTCAAGTCATAAGAAGTATAGATCCACATTGTATCTGCGGTGTCTATACCATTTTGTCAATATAATTATGGATCTGCAGTGTATTTTATGGCGGCCATACCTAAAAAGTCTTTATCACTCAAGCATAGGTATGCCTGCCTTGGGTTTTGAAACATGTCATAATATTTGTTTGATAGTTGTGTGCATCTTTTTCCAGTTTCTCTGCATCCATACCCTTGTTCGAAAAAGTCTACAAAGTACTTCAGTCATCATCTTCTTTTAACTTCATACTTTGGGGGGCAATCTGTTACACCTCAAAATTACTCACTTCAATAGTGTCGCAAGTGTCGTCATTACGAGTGTTGTAAGTGTCGCATCTTGTCCACAAGTGTCGCATCTTGACTATAAGTGTTGCAAGTGTCACAAACATCATACTTCCATATTGCCTATGTCGTGCCCCTAACGACATCATAAAGACACTTAATACACCTCAAAGGGTGGTTTGGAAGAAGATAAATCACTTGGCAGGAAGTACAAGCCCTTTGCCATTGAAAAACCACTCAAAAAATGAATTTTGGAGAGGAACGCTCCCCTACCCACTGTCAAGGAGTGTTGGCACTCCCTGGGCCTCTTTGGGGGAGTGCTTGAGCACCCTATGCACCCTTATGGGGGAGCGCTACCCTCTTTTTAGCAAATTCTGGGTTTGTTGAGGCAAATAAGGGAAGAATCCCTCAATTCTTGAAGGTAGTTGGACTAAAATATATGTTCAAGGCATGATCTTAAGGGAGATACTCAACTGAAGGAGAGGAATCCTCAACTTATCCCAAATATCTCTCAAGTGGTTGGACCTCTCCAAGGTTATATAAGGAGGCCTTCTCATGGTGAAAGGCACAATGGAGATTGGAGATGTGAAACTTATGATCTCATGAGTGAGATGCCATCAAAGAAATTAGTGGAGATTGATTGAGCAAAGGGGTTGGACAAGGAGAACTGGAAGAGGTTGTTGCACCTTCATTCAAAGGATTGTAAGTACTTTTACTTGTTCTCATTAATATAATCAATGCTTGGCATGTTTCTTTCAAACTTGTGCTTGTTCCATATGAGTTTGTCTGCAGTAGATGGATCTATGATTGAGCTAATCTCAATAGAGTAGGAAGTCCATTGTATCTTTGTTTGTCTTACAGAATCTATCATGGAGCTCAAGATTGAATCTTAGCTAGGACTTTGCAAGGAAAAATGTCGCTAATAAGGTACATATATTTCTCCTTCTCTTTCATTGATTAGTTTGATTGGATCTAAAAGGAAGTCAGTGTCCATGTTAAGCACTTTTTGTCTTGGCCTTAGGAGTCTAGGGACCAAGAGGGAATCCACTTGTCCACAGGGGGATTCACCTACAACACTTTCCAATGCTGGTGTGCCCCCAAAACTCCCCTTGTGCATGTTTGTTATGACTTTCTTAGCTTCATTTTCATCAAGACACTTTAATAGGATGCTGACAGGATCCCTCCAATACATGTTCTAATTTAAAATGCAGAATTTTATAGCTTTTAATTTGAGAGATCCGGCCCTCGTATTCTTCAAATATGGTGGGAATTATAGGTTCCATAGAAAGTAAATAATATCTATGTACCAAGGTGATGAAGAGTAGTTTTCAAATACCTGCATGTTGTCTTGTCCAGAATTTGTCATGGGTGCATTGGAGTGGGTGAAGGTTTGATGCAATTCCAACACCTAACATTTTGATTCTGATAACAACTTGGCAAGTCCATGTCCCTTGATCAACTTAGTGGGATTTATGTGCAGGTCATACTCTATCAATTTGACAATCCATTTCCCTCTTTTCCCTTCAAATTTCACTGTTTGGCTGGACCAAAATATCTTTGACACTGCTGCTAGGAACATAGGTTATTATGTTAGAATGTAACACATACACCCTAAAGGCTTTCAAGGCTTTGACCAATGCATAGGCCCATTTTTCTAATATATCATACTTCAACTCAACATCTCTGAGGGATTTGCTGAAAAAGTCTATGGGTTGTGCATGCCCTTCTTGATTCTTTTGCAGTATCACAATAACAATGGTTTCCTCGAAGGCAAAAAAAAGATAAAGAACTCTTTGGCATGGTCAGGGCCGACTAATACAGGGGCTTAAACCAAGGCATGTTTGATCCTCTAGAATGCTGATTTTTCCTTCTATGACCACTTGATAATATCATATTTCTTCAGCATGTTGGAGATAGGCCTTATGATTTCAGCAAAGTTTGGCACAAAGCGCCTCAAAAAATTTATTCTACCTATAAAAGACTGAATAGACTTCTTGTTTCTAGGAATTTTAATTTTTTGAATGGCCTCCACTCTCTTAGGGTCTATTGTTATACCTCATGCTGATATGATGTGGCCTAGGAGCTGACCCTCTGGCATAGAAAAGTGGGACTTCTTGGGATTCAAAGAGATCCCATACCTTTTGCATTTTTAGAAGATCTTCTCAAGGTGTTGTAAATGCTCATCATCTGATTTGGAGAAAATGGTGATGCCATCCAAATATATAACCATAAATTTGTATTTCTCCCCAACAAAAAGCTACATCCATAGCCCTCTGAAAGGTGGCCCCTTTGTTCATCAGCCTAAAGGGAATTTTTTCGTACATAAATGTTCCCCAAGGGGTGGTGAATGTTGTTTTTTCTTTGTCTTCTTCACATACTGCTATCTGGTTATAACTAAAGTACCCATCCAACGAGGAAATTTTGTGGGCACCTACTACCCTTTCCAAAATATGGTCCATTTTGGGCAGGGGATAGTTGTCCCTTAGAGAATACTTATTGAGATTTCAGAAATCAAAACACAAGCATATTTCCCCACTCTTTTTCCTCATAGGTGCCAAGTTGGCCGCCCAGTATGAGTACCTCAAAGACACAATAATTCTGGCATCAATCATTCTTTTTAGCTATTTTTCAATTATGGACATAAACATGGGATTGAATTTCCCGATCTTCTGTCTGAATGGCTTAGAACCAGCCTTTAGAGGGATTTTGTGTTGGATGATGTCAGTGTCAAATGTTTTTAAATCCTCATACAACCATGGAAAAATATCAGCAAAATTTTTCATGAGGCTGACATACCTGTCTTTCTGTTCTGGAGGTAGTGCCTTGGATAGTTTGACTATTTTGGGATTTTCAGCAGTCCCAATGTTGCATTCCATCACTTCCTCTTATTTATTTTTTATGGAAACTCCTCTGGAGACACCATGACTGTCAAATAACCTTTCCAACGACACTAGATCCCTAGGGATGTGGTTCGTTTTAAGTTCCACAATGTTTTGGCCAGCCACTTTGTTCAACATATGAGATGTTTGTTGATTCTTTGATTCATCATCTTCACCTTCTTGATCTATAGAGATACTGGAGAATTATTCTATGGCATATAGAAATCTTTGCAACTCCAAGTCATCACTAAAGACATGCCAGTGATTTATGTTGTCTGGTATGGTTGTCTTGTGTCTGGCTTCCACCTGATAATTGATATTTGGGCCAATGGGAGGTATGAAGGTGCTGACAGCCAATGCCAAAGAATCTACCTTAAGATTTTCCTCTCTAGGAATGAAGGAAATATTAAATGCCAGAAAGAAGTTGTCAACCAGGTCTCACACCTCATTCCTGTATTTTTTGAGCCTCTGTAGTTTGACTTGATAGATGTTCTTGACTTGATTGATGATCAACTCAGAATCACCAAAGAATTCCAAACTATCAATGGCCATGTCTTTAACATCCCTCAATTCGAGTACTAGAGCTTCATACTTGGATATATTGTTAGTAGTCTCAAATTCCAGCTTATAAGAGTGTTATAACCTCATGCACAGGGGAAATGAAGACTATACTAGCCCCAAAACCTTCTTTTGATGAAGATCCATTGAAATACATCTTCCACACTTTGTTCTGCTAATCTGTCAAAGGTTGATCTTTGCATTTGGTGACTATAATTTCTGGTTCATCACCATTTAGATGAAAAACAAATGAGCCAATCTCATCCTCAACAACATAAATTGGGTGATTTCTTGGATTCTGATGGTTGCTGACAATATAGGCCAATCTGACCTCTCTGTATAGCCTCCTGTTCTCTCCTCTGAAAACATGGATGGTGGCATATGTGAGGTCCATTTGTAATGATCCTCCAACCTTCTTGGCCCATGTCTTGGACAAAAGCATACCAAACTTGGCGGGAATGTTATCCACAATGATTTCCATCACTAAACTTTTCACGGGTAACTGTGCCAAAGAAACCACCAGATCTTTTATTAATCCCAAACATTTGACTTTTTTGGAGTCAAAGGAGTAAAGGTCTTGATAGGGCTTGGTGATCTCCAGACCTAGTTCCTCCATAACAACTTTAGGCATGACATTGCGTGAGGCACCTGAGTCCATGAGAGAGTTATGTAGGATCTTGTCATGGACATTTAGAGATATGTAGAATTGTGGAGAAGCATCATAGCCATCCTAAATATGTGTGTCCACAGTAATGGTTGGGTTCTCATCCTGCAAACTAATTACATCAGAAGTTACAACATAAGTAGGTGGTTGCAGAACCTTCATAATGGATTGGTTGAAAGGCTCATTTTTCAACAATTCTGATAGGGGTACAAGGATCTTGATATTTCTCAACTCATGCTCTAGGATGAAAGATGCTTGTGGCCAATCAACTTCCTTTACTTTAGGGACAACAAGTTTAAATGGAGGAGGTTGGTGAGCTTTAGCCACTGCACCCTTACTTGGATTTGGCTTGAGAGGAGCCTCTGTTTTTCTGTTTTGATCAAAGGTAGTGGATTTAGGAGTGCCTGTTATATGCCTCAAGTCATATTTATTTTGGGGTTGGCCTTGAATAACCCCCTCTTCCCCTATATCAATATCAAACCGATTTGATAGTTGTGCTACCTCATAATCTTGCTGTGTTAAGTGATTGGTGTAAAAATATGTTTCATTGAAAAGTACAACAACATCATCCATAACATCACTGTCTGCATCCATCTACTCAATATGATTGTTTTGGAAAGGAGGTACTACTCCTTGGTCATCATCATTCCTCCTCTCTCTCTGCATTATTTGAGGGGCATCATTCGACCTTCTAAACTGGTTGGGATTTCTGTTCCCAGCCCCTTGAAAATATCTATTTGGTTGTTTAGATTCCCATTTCAACTTAGCTATTTCAAATGTCACATCATTCAAAGTTTTGGTCATTTCATCAAGTTTAGGATTAAATGTGGTTGGGTTAGAGGAGGCAGGGGATTCCTCTCCCTATTTCTTCTTGTCTTTTTCAGATCTAGTCTTTAACTGGTCTAATGCCAAGATGTTGGACTCAACCTCAATGGTTGCTTCTTGCATGGATAGAAAGGTGGTGGATTTTCTCTCCCTCAACATAAGAGATAATTCTACATCAAATGCATTGGCATAAGTGATCTTGGTAGAGGCTTCATTTGGCTTTATCTCATCTGGGATCCTACCATACATCTTATTAAATCTCTTGGTGAAGTCCAAAATAGACTCACCATTCTTTCTCTTAAGGGCCCCAAACTCAATGATTTAATACACATAATCCCTTCTACCCCCCCACCCCCATTGATTAATGAAAGCTTCATATAATGCATCATTATCCACAATGGAGGCTGGAGGGAGGCCCCATAACCATTTTCTTACCTCCCCATCAAGAATTTGTACAAACAACCTTATCCACATATTTGCATAGTCAATGTTAAAGTTTTCTACAAAGATGTAGAAGGCTACCAGATGTTCCTCAGCTGTGACATCCCCTTCCCCATTATATCTGGGAAAATATTTCATGTAATCTTTGACTGGGAGTGCATGTATTCCTACAGGTAGAACTAGGGGTGCATATCTAGCGACAATTATGGCATCCATCTTGTTTACATCCATTTTTTGGGAAATATGAATCTGAAGATTGATTGGATATACATGGGTGGATGCTAGACTAGATGATGAAGTAGAGGCAAGAGTTGAAGGCTTTTTAGGTTCCTTGGAATTGTGATTCTCAGAGCTAGCAAATTCAAGCTACTTCTGATGATGAAGAACAATAGATTCTTGAGATGCATCTTTACCTTGAGGGGTGAGGTATATCTCTGAGCTAAGGTGGATTTTCTTTGTTGCATTTCTAGTTTAGATACTACTGTGTCCTTCTTAGGGTTAGGATGAGACTTAATGGCCATGGTGTGCTTAGATTTTGATTTCTTGAGTCCTTTTATCGGAGCCATTATTTATTTTTTGAAGTTAACTTAGTGGAGTCGTCATGTGAAATATGGCAGTCTGAATGTGTCTGATCTTTGTTCACCATCAAAGGTAAGATACAATCATTGTCATTCTCCTAGGGAAAGATATTTTGTTACTTTGTTCCCCGACAATGGTGCTAGAATATGTTGGTCCTAAAGTCTGCACCTGACTGCTAAAGGGCATAGCTAGTCTACCTCAAGTTATGAATGGTTGGTTTTTTTATTAATGGGTCAGTTAGAGGGTTAGTTTACCAATACATGAGCATAGTTTGGTTGGAAAAATGACATGGACGAGGTTCCTTCTTGGATGGTGGCACACTAAGGACAAACAAGTGAGATAGTAAAGGTAAGAAACAAAGAAAAACAACAAACCATTCATCGAACAATCTGCTACTAGAAGTTTAAGTCTTAAAATTTTATTTCAAGCATTAAACATGTACCAAAAACACAGTTATTCCCACAGGTTGCAAAAAAAACAAATCTTCATCAAAGAATATCTATTATCATAGGTTGCATATTAATAAAGACAAGTTATACAATAGTTGATAGAAAATAAATGTACTTTGCACAAATCAAAACTGTATTCAAGATAAGAAACACATACAAATTTGGACACAAACAATCTGTCATCAATAGTATCTTCACCAGGTAGAAAGATTTAATCCATGTGCAGAATGGATCCGACCAGTTATTGTATTGATATTTTTCTCTTAAAAAATTGAACCCTTCTAACATACAAAGAATGCCTATTTATCACAGATGTGGAGGCCCTTGACCAGTGTGGAATTGAGGGTTCCTCTACACATCGACTGTTAAACAACTTATTAACTTAACTAAAGCACACTGCTAGAGTCTGTTAATGAATACTCCAAGCTTGACTTAATTAAAATGAGTGGTTCTTATCACACAAAAAAGACCACTTGTTATGCCTGAAACTAAAAGAGTTTGAACTAAACAATTAAAAACTGCTACTAGCAATGAAACTGGATTGATACATGCACTGGAATGAACTGAGATTTGACAGAAAATGACTAGGAGTGACAGAACTGAGTTCTGCATTGAACACTAGCATGCATGTGCGTTGTTGGAGGCCACTGGAGATAACTGAATATGTTGGCCGTGTTTTTCCCCTACTTATCCCTTGGAGGATAGAAGCAAGTCATCTAGCATTTTCTGGAGTCTCTAGTATTCTTTCTGCAGTCTGGACATGTAGTTTATCCATTCCTATTTTGGTGCCCCTTTTTAAACATTTCAATGTGGCATAAATGTGGGTGAGCCAGTTCAGAATTCCAACGTTCGAGAGATTTGGAGCACGGAGTATACATATCCTCTAAAGGACAGAACTCCTAGAGTCATTATCCAATACTAATCACTTATTAACTCGAGATTACTTTAACATTTATCATTTAAGGACTTCGAGACTCCGACTCTTCGAGGTTCGATAGCTTTTCTTTTTGAATGTTGTGCTTGGAAATCTCCCAGAGGACGATCCCTCAAATATGACATGGCGACCTGCTGTCACATCACTAACGTGTCACCGAAAGGAGTGTGACACGTGTCACTTGAAATAGTGTAGATGGAAACCACAAATGTGGTTAAAATCAATGCCACGTGGCTCAATTGATGGATTCCATGTGTCTCAATTGATGGATGCCATGTGTCATAATAAAAGAGTGCCATGTGTCTCCGACTCTTTGAGGCTTCAACACTTCAATGATTTGTGTTCGCTCTAGGTTGGAATCTCCCGAACGGACCATTTACTAGAGTCATTAATTCATGATTATTGTTAATTGATCCAGGATTAAGAAATATTTACCATTAAATACTTCGGGAGTTCAGGAGACTGTGCCTGCTCTTGATAGAAATATCCTGGAGTTGACGTGGTAGTGTGATGTGAATTTCCGATGTGTCACAGACAGAAGGATGAAACGTGTCACCTGGAATGGAGAAGATGTTGTACCAAAAATACCCGATACAAATGCCATGTGTCATCATTAGGACCGATTTCCAGGTGACATGTGCCACATGTCGTTTTGAGGAAGGACCTGCGTGAAAGGAACTTATGCACTTCAAGACTTCGACACTTTTGGAAACTGTGTTAATCTTGTTCAAAATCTCCTGGAGGAACTTTCCCGTAGTGACATGGCACTTCAGATTTTCGGTTGATCGACACTTCGACTCTTCATATCTAACGTGTCCATGAAGTCACTTTCGTTGACGTGTTCACATGAAGAGAGTGACACATGTCACCCATAAATGGGAAGATTAGGTAACTGTTGGCCCTTGACTAAGTTTTGGGAGATCCTTGGTCAAGTTTGACCTATTTTGGGACTTCGACAACCTGTCGGAGACAAAGCAAAGATCGCAGGATCTCGACCCCTTTTTGGGTCCTTTTTGGGATTTAGGAATATGTAATGGGTATGACATGTCGGCCCATGGGTTTACCCATGTTTAGGCCTATTTTGTAAAGTATAAATAATTAGATAGGTGACATAAGTAGCAACAACCGATAAACTAAGTGCTAAGTGCAAGTGTGGTTTGTAAATGTTTTGTGCATACTATGAGAGACTTGTAGAGCTAGGTGCAAGTAGTTGTAACAAGACTGTGAAGGGCTTTGTGCTGTAACACAAGGAAGAATGATCTAGCAAGCTGCGCAGATCTTATGTCCTATGCGAAGTAGGGTTTTGAGGCTCTGTGCATGTAACTTATTGAAGAAGCTAATAAAGAAGAAGAGTTGGTGGACATAGCCCTAGGGTGGGGGTGAACCACATAAATACTGTGTTAGTCTGCTCTGTGTGATGTTATGATGTATTTATGTGTTATTTTCTAAGTGTTGGATAAAGATAGATAGAAAGATCTTCTTATGCTTTGTGCTTTGTGCTTATGATGAATCTGGATGCTAGATCTGACATAGGTGGATGTGCTTAGTGCTTGAATCTGCTAGATCTGATCTATTTAGTTATGCTAAGTGATTAAATACATTAGATCTGGGTGAATGCTGCGATGCTCTATTTTATCTGTAGTGTAGATATTGGTTAAATAATGATGAACTGACAGTGCTAAGTGATCTATTAAGTATTATAATCACAGATCTGTGTCCCAGCTAAGGTTGCAGATACCTGAGTCATGCAACCACCCATGCCTCTACCTCGGGTGAGACTTCATCTGCTTCACAGGTGTTTCTGAAAGGGTCGGTAGTTAGGGTTTTGTTGGTGCACTGTTGTAGCGTTGAACCCTGGGTATTCCCTTGTGCCAACAAATGGTTCCGTTGTCAGGACCTGAAACTGTGACTGCTGGGAACTGAGGAAGAAGAAGCTTTGTGCAAATATCTGACCTGAAATTGTGAAAGCTCTGTGCATAGATATATTTCTCTAGTGCGCAGTACTCTACTTAGTTTGACAAGCTTTGTGCTAAGGAAAAGAAGTCTGACTTGAAGAAAAGAGGTAATATCTGAACGCTTTGCGCTTTGAGAAAGGTAAAATTAACAAGTTTTTCTTAAAAAGGTAAGATCTAAAAGCTTTGTGCTCTGATAAAGGTAAGAATATTGAAAAGTTCTAGATTTGAAAGCTTTGTGCTGTGTAGAAGTAAGATAAGTGGAAATTTTTGTTTCAACGGTATGGATCTAGGTATGTTTGATAGATTCTATCTTAGCTTGAAAACTAGGGTATTCATAGATGAAAGAATATTTTATATGAATAGATCTGATAAGACTAGTAAAAAATATGTTATACCTATGCATAGAAAGAATGTTTGGACTAATAAGTGTATGCAGGACCCTAGAAAGAAATGTTTGTAGGTTATCTACCATGATCCTAGTGCACAGTACAAGAAATGTTGGGGATCATTTAAATGAAAGAGAGGATTAACCCTCTGTTACAGTTGCAGAAAACCTGAACATCTTGCTAAGGAATGCACTGGGAGAAGACCTAGTTGTCTTTGTTGTAAATATCTAGACCATGAAGTATTGGATTGCCCTAGAATGATTGCTAAGGTTGAAAGAATGAATATGAACCAAGAAAACCCTAAGGTAGATCCAGAAACTAAGATTATGATAGAATCCCAGGAAGAATAAGAGAAAGTATTGCTACAGATAAGAGAAACCATGAATGATCACCGACATGTCAGCTTATCAGCGATCTTCAAAGAAAAATAATTCCTTGAAGAAAGAATAGGAGACTTCAACATTGACTTTGTTCTAGATGAGGAAACACCGGTGAATATCATGACAGAGAGAACTTGGGAAGCTATAGGGAAGACTACTATGATTCCTTCACTAGGAGGAATAGGACTATTCAAAGGAAAGCTGCTAAACCTATGTGGGAAGCTCACCTGGATACCTATGAATGCTAATGGAACTTCGACAGAGGAAGATTTTGATATTATTATATTTATTGAGAACAATGCCCCATTTACCATGCTACTAGGAAAACCTTGGATTAAAAAAGATCAAGCCAGAAGGAAAGAAGAAGAAGAAGTTTTAGAGCAGAAGAAGCAAGAGTTAAAAGAATTCATGACTAGAAGGATCACATACTTGATTGAAGAACAAAAGAACAGATGAAAGCTATTTTACACCAGAGACCCGGATGTTGAAGTTGCAAGAACACTAGAAGACCCACAGAATATTGAAGTACCTATACCAGATAAAGAAGAAGGATCACCCTCGAGTCTTAGGGAAGAATCTCAACAATGCCAAGTAACTATGCCAAAAGAAGATAAGAATCAGAATGGAAAAAGGCATACCGAGACAAAGCTCACTAGGAAGAAGGCTAGAAAGCTAAGTAAAAAGAAAGCTAAGATCGACAAGTTGCAGAAGATTCCAGAGAGAACCTCGTAGAAGGAAAATTTGAAAAATTGAAGCTTCGCCGGGATATCAGAACAACGATGCATGGCACTTCACCATGGCGAAGCAATATAGCTGTTGGGGACATTATAACCGTTAGACCAATGCTCCGAATGGGTATAAAGACATTTATGGACAGACATCTCTCCATCCAACTGTTGGGACCGCGCCATAATGGACATAACATAGTTAATGAAGGATTCATACTCATTGCAAGTGACCCATTGCCAAGTTACCTATTTATCCCGTCGCGCCATTCACCGAGAACACTTTTTCCAAATGAGAATTTGAGGTCACAGACTAAGTTGATTTTATGCAGTGATCATCATGCTCTTGCTCTCTATCTCATTATTGTGTCTAAGTACCCCTCTGAACTCGATATTGTTAACCCTGAGCGTGTATGTCAGACGAGTTGAGCACTGCGGAGAAAGTTGTTGAAGAGTTTCTGATCAACCTCATGACTGAAAGGGTCATGTCAATGTCTACAGATGTACAAGCATCGTTGATGAGAGGAGTGCCAACCTCTCCATCCACTGCTCGCGGAGCCAGACCATCTCGACCATCAGATGAAAAATGAACCAAGCACATGGATGATCTAGCGAATGAAAAATTTATCCCGACCATATTACCCACCTATCTACCACCTTTGAGCAGCGCAATAAATTTAGACGGCGTGCCCAGAGATTTCGAATACACCTTGGTCACTGCGTACCTCCCGAAGGGGATACACGCAATTCGAGCAGACCAAGATAAGATTGCAACGTTGAAGTTTAGTGACTTCAACCTTAGAGATCGCAAATTTTATAACATGCTCACCCCACATAAGTACCTAAACTGGACTAAGGGGAAGAATTCAAAGGTAATCCCCTAGTCATGGACTATGAACCTCGCACAGTCCACCCTGCTCAATGTCATGAAGATTCCCCACTTTAGACGACACCAGGAGGTAAATGCATGTGTCAAGATGTTGTTGTCTTGTTACCATGGCAGTTATTTGTGGCTAAACTTCTGTATAATAGTTGATCTGATGCTGATCAATCAGATCACGGGGTTGAGTATGCAAGGACTTGATCCACAGGAGTTTTAACCTAGAAAAGCCATGGATCGTGCTCTAGCACAACATATCAAGGACACTTATGGCAATGTCGATAAGGGAACGCAAGGCTACAAGGTGGCTTCTATCCAGAGTGGCACAGTGCGCCTCGACTGTCAGTTGATTGCAGGGAAGTTAGTACGAAAGAACTGACCCACCCAAGTCACCGATTTTGTAGTCGACCTCGCAGGAAAATGCATGGAAGGCCTTCAGATGAGCTGGGAAAAGTACCTGGTGAACCAGTTGGAACTTGACTGCAGAGAAGCACAAGATCAAGGATATGAATTTCATTTCAGCTAGCTCTTGATCCTTATAGCTTTTATTGCTTGGGAGTTGCCAGAAGGTGTGACCTTCCTGGACATCGAGCCATTTGACCCACTGGCCATGAAGTTCAGTACACTATGGTATTCAAGCGACATGAATAAAAAATGGCAGTCAAATGCTGTTTTTCATACCTACTACAATAAGCTAAAGGTATCCATACAGTTTGAGCCTCACATGACTCCAAACACTCTACATCGGCTTAGGCCTCTGATGAAGTTTAGCACAGATCAACATTTTACTTACATCACAGCGTGCATTGATGAACACAAGAAACAACTTTAGTCCTACTACAAGCTGACGGAGGAGGACTTGGAGGAGAAAAAAAAGGACTGGTCGACAGACCTCCTTATTCCAGTAGACCCTGTGGAGATATCTGACATTGAAATCCTAGAAATTGTGTAGGATACACCCGGACCTAGCGGGGCAAAGAAGACTGAAGATGTCCAAAGAGTAGATAGCGCATCCAATAAGACTGCCTCCATCTCACCAGAGCAAGGAGGTGATGGTGAAGAGTTAGGTGACATAGAAGTCGAACAGAAGCAAGGAGACAAGGTTGATCCCCTGAAGAAGAGGAAAGGTGTGCCTACGAAACCTTCCTCCTGAAAGAAATCGAAGGCCACCATGAACAAGATGGAGACTGTCCTCACTTCCGATGACTTCGACTTCCTCATAGAATCCATGCAAGATGCTTCACTGTAAATAACAGAGAAACAAGAAGCAAAGCAAGAGGAGATGTATGTTCGAATCGAGACTGAATTATGAGGGGTACAACAAGCCCTACAGTCCATCCGCGCAGTCTCCATTGTGCCGGGAGAACCAGAATTAGGAGATGAACCAACTCAACTCCACTGCTTAGCCGATACACTCAAAGCTGACCTTCAACAAGCACAGGAAGAAACAGAGCAAGCCACCCATGATTTGACAAGTACAAGGGGTACTAGTAGAGCAACATAGTGCTGCATAACGAGAAAATCTTTCTCTCCAAGTGAAGTTTGACGAAGAAAAAGCACAGCTACAACAAGAAAAGGAACAGTTGCTCGCGGAGAAACTTGAAGTAAAGGAAGTGGTCAATAGAGAACTTCACTCTATGACAGTCGTAGAAGTAAAGGTAGAAGATCGAGTTACAAAACAAGTCATGCAACTTGAAGATGTGATCCAACAGCTACAACGATGCATCACAGACTTGGAACTACGCGCAGTACCCGAGACCCCACAATATGTAAGAGACCAAAGAGAAGCAATCGCCCAGAGTGTAGTTGAAAGGCTAAAGGCACTTACCCTGGAAAGTAAGCAACTCCCTGACCGTAGTGCCCAAACCTATGAACAACTCACGTAGAACCCAGAATTGAAGGCACTAGAGTCGCAGCTCCAAGAGGTGAAGTATCAAGTCGAAAAGATACAGGCACAATTGAAGCCCTTGTCAGCTGTGGAAATAATGAAGCGATCCCAAGAGTAGTGGATCTTTCAGTAGCAGATCCACACTATCCAAAGCAGAGTTATGGAGGTAACTCAGAAACTCCAACCTGTACAAGAAAAGGCCTATCAATTGTTTGTTGGAAATATTGTCATTGATGGAAAAGGATGAGGCAAAGGAAGAAGAAGAGTTTTTCATGTATGGTTGAGTTTTGGATGGGCACGTATGATCACTGAAGAGGGTCGCCGACAGCCGTCAGATCTACAGAAGCTGCGAGGGAGATAAGCCATCGGGAATTCCGTAGGCATGTGCATGGTGACATCGAAAATTCTGAAACCCCGATGAGAGGTTTGACCGAGGTCATGGGTTGATGGTCATATGGGGCAAGGCTTATAGCCAGTAGGGCTAGCACGTGGAAAGGGGCGCATCGAAATCGGGGATCGGGACTTTGAAATGTCCAATTCACTTGACAACGAAAACCCCGAAATTGCGATATGCGATTTCGCAATTTAATTGCAGCCATTAAAGCAAGAATGAGATCTGGACCGTTGATTTCCTTCATCGGAGAATCGGAAATCAGAGTTTTGCGACTCCCGTGAACAAGTGCATCAGACATCGCGAAATCGCGATACGCGATTTCCCGATAAAGTAGATAGCGTGTGGGCCACCCCGAAGGACAGGTGGTAGGTCAAAGGCCCGTCGGAGGACCAACATATCAGGAATCGGCAAATCGGTATTCCCGTGAACGAAGGATAGGGGAGGAAACCCCGATGCGGAATCTGAGCCATCCATTCGGTGGGACGCGTGTCAGGAGTACGGAGGAAGTTGGGGATCAACATATCGTGTGTAAAAGGGGCGTATGCAAATTGACATCGTAAACACTGAAACCCTGACGAGAGGTATGGTGGATGCGTGTCAGGATTACGGAGGAAATCGGGGATCGGCATATTGCGGGTAAAAGGGGCGTATGCACATTGATTTTGTAAACCCCGAAACCCCGACGAGAGGTATGGTGGCGGTCATGTGATAGCAGGTCACATGGACCATTGTGTAGCCGGAAGGGGCTAAAGCTCGAGAAAGGAGCAAATCTGGAATCGGGATTTGTAAGAGAAAAGAACAATGAACACCAAGAATGCCGAAAACCCGAAAGGCGCATGTAGGTTTAATTCAAATTTTTATGTGGGACCCAATTTCCCCAGAGTAATAAATATGGACCCAGAGCAATAGGGATCGGGGGAGCAGTGAATGTTTTTGACCCATGGTCTTAAGAAGGGGTCAATGCCCGTTTTCTGAGCGTGCATCGGTAGGCAAAGTAGAGTGGTAAGGATTTTGATTGGTGGCAGGGGTCCTTTTGCAGGATGTGGAGGCCAGTTTCTGACAGTAGAGAAATCTACAGGTTGCTGCAATCATTTGTGCAGGCTGCCGGGAAGGTTTTGAGGAGGGAGGAACCTCATTGTGGTAGTTGGGTGGCAGATCTACATTGACAGAGAGTTCTTTGTAGTGGGTTGAGCAACTAGGAGAGCGGAGGCATCATCTCTAGGTTTATTGTCTTGTTTAATGTATGTTTTAGAGGCTTTTGAAGCTGTCTTGCAGTCAGTAGATCTGTGTTTCCTTTAGAGATAATTGCAGTTGTTGTCATAGACACTAGAAAATTCTGTCTTGATGTGATTTTAGGATACAAGTATTAATAAGATGCCAGAACTGTCTCTTCCAAAAAGAAGATGATGGCCAGTGCATAGAACACATGTGAATCTGGGGTTGAAACTGCTTGATCCAGTGTGAAAATAGATGAAACGCATTCAACAGTGAGTCTGAGGGTTAAAGCCTTCAGTAGAAGCATCCTATCAATAGAAACTGGTGCTATTTTCAGGGGGTTGAAGCTCCCTTCCAGGAAAGGCTGGTAAACGAGAGAAGGTTGCAACCTTCTGTAGGTAGAAGCCTGCGTACTAGTATGAGTCTGCACTAGTACATTGTTGTAAAACATTTTCTTAATAATAATTATTGAAGACAGAGACAACGACAACAGTGGTTTTCTCCCGATTTGGGTTTCCACCTTAAATCTTGGTGTTCATGTGTCTTACTCATGTGTGTTGGTTTATTTTGTTATTACTGCATTGAATTACTGCTTAATAGGCATCTGATGAATGAAGAAATTCATAATAAGATCTCTGGATCCACTCTTATTTTCTTAAGACTATACAATAGTTGGTCTCTACAAAGTAGCCTAAGGTTTTTAGTGAAAGAAAAGAGAAAATCAATTGATTGCTCAAAATATTGATTCACCCCCCNTTTACAAAAGTAGAAGTCTAAGGAGAAGATATAGAGCAGGTTGTTACTATAGCTGAACATTGTCTAGAGGGACCTATAAACAATGTAGTCATCCAAGCATTCGCTAAACAGGAGGCTGTAGCATAGCAGCAAGTTGAATAAACTCGAGGCGTTCAAAGCAAAACTAGTCAGACCAGAGTGACTTGGGATGAGTCACAGGTGAGTGTTGGGGGCCTGTTGTCCCTTGACCAAGTTTTGGTAGATCCTTGGTCAAGTTTGACCTATTTTGGGACTTCGACAGCTTGTCAAAGATGGAGCGCAAGATGAAGCAGAGATCGCAGGATCTTGGCCACTTTTTGGGTCCTTTTTGGGATTTGGGAATATGTAATGGGTACAAGATGTCGGCCCATGGGTTAACCCATGTTTAGGCCTATTTTGTAAAGTATAAATAAGTAGCTAGGTGACATAAGTAGCAGCGGCCGATAAGCTAAGTGCTAAGTGCAACTGTGGTTTGTAAATTCTTTGTGCATACTGTGAGAGACTTATGGAGCTAGGTGTGAGTAGTTGTAACAAGACTGTGAAGGGCTTTGTGCTGTAACGCAAGGAAGAAGGATCTAGCGACCTGCGCAGATCTTCTGTCCTATGTGGAGTAGGGTTTTGAGGCTCTATGCATGTAACCTATTGAAGAAGCTAATAAAGAAGAAGAGTTGGTGGACATAGCCCCAGGGTGGGGGTGAACCACGTAAATACTGTGTTAGTCTGCTCTATGCGATGTTCTGATGTATTTATGTGTTATTTTCTAAGTGTTGGATAAAGATAGATAGATAGATATGCTTATGCTTTGTGATTTGTGCTTATGATGAATCTGGATGCTAGATTTGACATAGGTGGATGTGCTTAGTGCTTGAATCTGCTAGATCTGATCCATTTAGTTATGATAAGTGCTTAAATACATTAGATCTGGGTGAATGTTGTGATGCTCTGTTTTATCTGCTGAGTAGATATTGGTTAAATAATGATGAACTGATGGTGCTAAGTGATCTATTAAGTATTATAATCACATATTTGTGTCCCAGCTAAGGTTGCAGACACCTGAGTCCTGTAACCACCCCTGCCTCTACCTCGGGTGAGGCTTCATCTGCTTCGCAGGTGTTGCCGAAAGGGCTTGTAGTTAGGGTTTTGTTGGTGCGTTGTTGTAGTGTTGAGCCCTGGTTCTACCCTTGTGCCAATAGTAACCAAAGGTGTCTGAAATGAGTGCCACGTGTCTCCACTAATGAATTCCATGTGTTAGTGCTATATGAACGCTACATGTCTCCACTGACGAATTCCATGTGGCTCTAGCATTTCAAAATTCAAGATTTTTTGAGTGCTAAGTGTGGAGATCTCCCGGATGGTTGATTGCCGAAGCGATGCGATAGTTCGACGTTCGAGATTTTTTGACAAAGATGAGCTCAAATGTTTCGGCCCCAAAGTCGTGAAGTGGCTTATGTGTAACTTTGTGATTAAACCTCGCACAAGTTTTGGAATCTTGAATGTATTAGAGCCATTGAACTGATCGGCCTGTTGGATCTCCACCGTTGAAATTTAACCTGTCTATTTTCACAATCCAGGCTCGAAAATGACTGCTCTGAATTGTTGCGTTCTATTCACGGGCATTCCCTGTGGAATATTACTGCACATACAAAGGACTTGGTGGCCCTAGATGTCTCCTACGCACAAAATACTTGGTGGACCTGGTGCACGCTCAATCAATGGAAAACATGATGACAAGTATTTCAAACCAAATCACGACATGTAATTATCCTTCAAGAAAACAGAAACAATTTGCACAAAGAACTAATCAAGAATGATAATGAATAAAAACTAAGTCATCCAGAGAGGGAAATTGACTCAACCAACCAGAAGGGTAAATATTTTCAATAAGGTATAGGGAAAATGAGGCAGGAGGGGCAGGGGTGCAGACTTAGGTTTCAATAGTTGTCATGGTTACCGTGTGCATTTTGTCTATGTTTGACATATGCTAAATTCTTGTATGTGTTGCATATGAGTATTGGTTGTCATTTGTTAATTGATGCTATTTCATGTTAGTATGATGCATATAGCATGAATTTGTAGATATGCATGGATATAACTAATATGGTTAGTTTATCATGTTGTGTTAACCTGGTGATGTTGGTTATGATCCAACAAGAAGAGGATTGAGTGGCTGACGGTGCATGGTGGTAGCCTATGTACACTAAAATGCTGAAATTTGTGGATGTGCGGTTAAAGAATTAAGTTCCATGCGCATTCAAATATGAGTTGACACACGACGCTTAGATGGTGGTGCACAGGTTGTGTCGTGGGAACAATATGATAGTGCGTGCATATTTGATTTATTTCCATTGCTTAAGGTGGTAATAAAAGAAATTGTTGCTTCCGTTGTTATAAGTTGTTTGGTGTGACTCAGGCTTTGGTCGAGTGCTTTACTACAAGTGATATTGCGTGGATTGAATTAAAGTAGACTCTGCGTTGTGTACTCCTATGGTAATATTGCTTAGTGTTTTGCTCGGATTTACAATTTGGTTTTTTAAAGCATAAATAAGGTGGTAATGGGACTCAGTGAGAGTCTAGGTATGTTACAACACTTGGGTTAGGTGACGTGGCCTAGCCTGGGGTGGCTAGGGATGTTACAATTTATCTTTCTCTTTGATGCATTGGACTGTTGTAGTCGTAGCTTAAATCCATGGTACATAATTATTATTAAGTATTTGTTGGAATAGCTCGATGTCTTATGCTTGGGCCTTGTATAGTGGTCAAATGTGGTTCAAACTTCCAAGAAACCATTGAAGATGACATTTTTCTAAGAGTACATTAGGGAGCTTGCTGAAGGTCTACAAAATATGTTTTTGAAGTATGGATTTTCCTTCAACAATTTTAAATCCCAATAAGTCAATCTTTGTTTTCCCTATTTCCATATTTTTCTTAGATAACATCTGACCATTTTTAAATACAAGGTCATCAAAAACCTACAAATATTTTAAATGTTCCTACAAGATTTTGGAGCAGAATAAAAAAAATCAATATAAGAAATCATCCATGGATATTTCCTGAAGATATCCTCCATTCTCTTTTGAAATTATCCAAGGGAATTATTGAGCCTTGTTACCCCCTCAGCCTAGGGGTAATTAAGGAGATGATGTCTTGAGGCCCACAGGTAGTAGACATGGAGTGTCAAAAGATCGATGCATAACACATCCTATAGATCCCCTCTTCTTCACCACGTTTCACCATCATCATTGGTAGTAGAGAAACATATACTACACTAGCCTGGATCCCAGAAAACAACAGGTCTTGCTTCATGAGGTAACAAGTCCAGTCTCATGGTAAGTGTCACTTCAATATTTGAAGAATTTAAGCATGTTGGAAATTTATTTCTTGATTATAGAACATTTGCTTGGAAATTATATATTTTTCCTAACTTCACCTCGGTGGTTCATGGCATCCTAGTAAGATGGTCACCCTCAAGAAAAGGGTTTCTACTGGGGGTTTTCCTTGAAGGGTCATCATACCATTCCTCACTCATACTTACCACTTTCAACACTTCTTGCCCTCCATTTCCTCATCTTTTGGGATTTTGGGTGCATTGACCCCAAGAAGGGCTTGTACCTCATTTCATGGGAAGAAGGGGTTGAAGGCCCAAAGGTGTTGTAGCTGACATCATACATAAATTCTCACCCTAAAGTCCCAAGAGCCATGAAATGATTCTCTGAATGAATAAAGGACTTTTAAAAATAAATAAAAATGTCCCACTTGATGGGGGAATGCATTGTGGTGTTCTTTAAATTCTAGTGCATATAACACTCAATCTGTTCTAACTTCAAGTGGCACTGCAATTCTCTTTTTCTTTCCATTGCACATAACACTCAATGTTTGGACCTAATAAAAAGGAAAATAAAGGGCTTGTAAAAATGTTTCATTATAAATAAAGGGAACTCAAGGATGTAGCACGCCCTCCACAAAGGCACCCATAAATGAGACAATATGAACCCTTGATATGTCAAGAACCCCAAGCCCAAAAGTCTTTCCCCACTCCACCTCATCTCATTACATGATCTAGATAGAGTCTTCTTGGGAAACATTCCTTGACTTGGGGAGTAGCCTACCCAATAGGGCACCATGACTCCCCTCCCATACCTAAATTTGGCAAAGTTTATAAGGTCTTTCCGAATTTGTTTAATATGAAAAGAGGGATTTAATGCACTTGTTTGGGTGGTTCTTGTATTAAATTTGGCTTACTTGGAATGAATCATATGACTTGTGGACTCTTGGAGGGTGTACTTGTTGTATTTGCAGGACCTTATCTGTTGAAATATATGCATGAAGGAACCATGCCACTTGGACCTTCATAGGGGCTTGAAATACCATAATGTGGATGCCATGCCCCACATTTAGGAGACCATTGATGATGAGCATTTCACCTTGAAGGTGGAGGATATTTCCTTTGGAGTGTTATCACTCTGTAAATTCCCAGAGGTTGTTAGGGGGAAAAATAAATTTAACAGAGGTAACTTACTAGAACCACTTCGAAACTGGGATCTAGTCCTATCAGTTTTAGAGAGGGATCTCTCTGTATGATTTAAATATGTTTGGGTTTTAAGATATTAGTCTAGTTAAATGAATCTGAGTTTGTTTGTATTTTTTATAAAGATGGCTGAAATATTGCTTTAAACATCCATTGGGATATGGGGTCTGCATTAGGGATTGATATCAGACACAGATTTTATTAGGTTTCTCCACAGGGCAAGATAATGAAAATGTTGGATCCTTTAGAATTTAAGTGACAGAAAGATAGAAAAAAGTGAGATAGTCAATTGAAATAAAGAAGCATTTAAGAATTTCTTTATTACAATATCAGAAGAATAACATTCAGATCGTTAAAAGCCAGAAACAGAGTATTCGAGTTAAATTCTGTACTCAACTCCTTTTAAACGATTAGAATAGAAAACAAAATGATAACAGAAAAGGATAAAAATTAATAGAGAAGAAAACACATCACCAACATCAACATGCAGGTATCCTTTGAAAACGCCTTTTTATTATTGGTAGATCTCTTCAAAAATATTACAGAGCTAGCTCGCTTGGGTGCAAAAATCAACCCTCAATACTTTGAAGTCTGAAGTATTTATAGAAAAATTACAACTGATCCTATCATTAATGATCAGGATATGGTGGAGAGAAAATCTAACTAACTAGATTACATATTACAAAAAAGTAGGAATGCTAAATGATCCTCTCAAATCCTTCATACTGATTCTGAGGAAGGTGGTTGGTGATTCATCTTTGACTTGACTATGATTGTCCCACATGTTGACTCAGATGTACACATAATTTCTACTCGATCAAAGCACACAGGTCATCCCATCTCTTTTGACTAGGGATGGTAACTTTGAGTAACCTTTGGTATACTTCATCCATCTTTGTGTACGTGGCAAAGTTTGGCTTGGTGATGAAGATGTACTTTATCTTGTGTTGGATGCTCAGGTCCAACTCCAGAGTCTCCAAGAATGCTTTTCCAGTAATGTTTCCCTGTATTCCTACAAACTTAGAGCCATCTTTTGCCAGTGTGATGATCTTTTGTTTGTAGTCTGAGAGAGTCATCAGCTTGTCATTGATAACTAATAAACCTGGAAGACCTTTCTTATGTAGAAATTTCAATACAATTAATGTATTTCCTGCGATTCTCATGATCTAACAATTATATGCCACTATTAAATACAAAATCGCTTCTACTATTATTCTTGCGGAAAATTAAACCACGATCACAAAGTGAAATATCAAGAACACATAACACATAAGTTTTACAGGGAAACCATAAAGCTAAAAAAACCCACTATCATATATTATGTATATCATGGATCATGAAACAATCTCATACAAAACTCTAATCCAAGATCTCTCAGTACAATACAATTGTCTCACATTGTCATACAAAACTCAACAAATACATGTGCCAATTTCTGTGTCCAGACAGTTTGCCTCCTCTACACAATCCTTGCAATTAGAAATTATCACAATTGAATTCGAATTGCCTAGTTTTCACATGCTCATGAGCATATCCACTACATGTGTGATTGCATGAGTGCACTTCAGTCAAATCACAACTGATAGCCAAACTGTCCCTTTCACCTGTTATCTCAACTGGGTCTCCATTGGATCTGACATGCATGTAGTTAACTGTGGTGAATCTTCAGTTGCATGTGAGTTCACTGATTGTGAATTAATTAATAATTAATTCACTGAACTCTCACTAGTGCAAGTTTAGTTACAACTAGTACAACTGAGCTTAACTCACTTAACTACACTTATAATTCTGTTACAACTCCAAATCACTCAGTTATAAATGAGATAATAGATTAATGTTTATTGTCCAATTTATTTAAGGGAAAAGTAAATTAGACACATGGTTCTTGTTGAATTTTCACCACTCCCTCTCAACAAGAAAGGGATTATCTTTCACCCCAATCATGTCTCTATGATATTCAAATTTTCTCTTGGTGAGTGCCTTCGTCAGAATGTCTGCATCCTGATCTTCCTTAGGAATGTATTGAATCAACATGATCTTTCACTGCACACAATCTCTGAGATGATGATACCAGATATCTATATGCTTAGATCTATCATGAAACACATGATTAATCGAGAGTTTAATGCAACTCTGATTATCACAATAAATCACTGTCGTATCTAAATGAGAACCAAACAAACCAACCAAGATCTTTCTCATCCATATAGCCTCACATCCAGCTTGACTCGCTCATGTATTACGCTTCTGCTGAACTAAGTGCCACAGATCTTTGTTTCCTACTGTACCAAGAAACAACTGAATATCCAATACTAAAGATCCCCCCTGATGTGCTCTTTCTGTTCGTTGGGCTGCCCTCCCAATCCGCATCTGTGAAGCCATGCAACTTCACCTCATCCGTTTGTCTGTACCATAATCCATACTCAGATGTGCCCTTCAGATATCTCAGGACATGCTTACCCGCCTTCCAAAAGAGTTTGGTAGGATTAACCATTGCTTGACTTAGCTGGTTAACCGCATAGCAAATGTCCACTCTCGTGTTCACTATATACATTAGCGAACCCACTAATTGTCGATAGATAGTAGCATCCACTACATCTCCAGAAGTAGCATCCTCTTTCCTCCAGTTTCCTAGAAGTGGAGTATCCATGGGTTTGTAGCCCTCCATGTGAAACTTACCCAGTATCTCCCTTGCATACTTGCCTTGAGACACAAAAAGGACACCATCTCGCTGCCATATTTCCAATCCAGGGAAATAATGAAGAAGGCCCAAATCCTTCATCTCAAATTCCTTTGCAAGGTCATCCTTGCATGAGTGTATCAGCTGCTCATCACTAATCAATATGAAATCATCAACATAAAGAAAAATGATTAAAATCTTACCCTCCACCATTGATTTGTCAATCGGTCTTGGGACAATTTCCCATGCACTGTTTTTGACAATGGAGTCATATTCCTCCACCATAGCATCAACCCAAGTGGGATCCTGCACTGCTTCCTGAAAGGAAAATGGTTTAGTCACAATACATTTTCTCATGAGAGCCATGTATCCAACAAATCGATCAGGAGACTATCTCTATCTGTGTTGTGAAGTAGGGGCTCCTACATTTTGTGCAGCATCTAGTCTCAATCTGTCAGCTTCTGTGGTGTGCTTTCTACGATTTATTATGGATGGATCTACTTGAGTGGTTTCCTCCACTCCATGAACCTCCTCATGTGTCTGATCCACATCTTGAGACTCATCTTTGGGAACCAACAGTTCCTCCTCTGCATGCAAGTCTAGCTTCCTCTCAAGCGACAACCACATGGATTTCCCCTCATTGAATTTTATATCCCGTCGCATAACAGTCATCTTACTGTTAGGAAAATACACATGATAATTATGGGGTGTTTCTGTGTACCCCACAAATATCCCAACTTCAGCAGTTGGTTCCAACTTCTTCCTAGCATCCTTGTTCACATGCACAAAAACATATGAGCCAAAAAATTTAAAATGAGAAACATTAGGTTTCTTACCAGTGAAAGCTTCTTCAGGTGTACTCATGCCAAGTATTCTATGAGGACAACGATTTTTCACATAAACCATAGTATTGCATGCTTCTTCCCACAAATGGATTGGTAGGCCCTAAGCATGCAACATCGCTCGTACAACACCCACGATTGTTCTATTCTTCCTCTTCACGACCCCATTTTGCTGTGGGTTATGAGGTGCTATGAGTTCTCTTCAAATTCCTTCTCTATTGCAGAATTCTTTGAATTCATTAGAGATGTATTCTCCACCATTATCTCTCCTTAGAGCCTTCACTTGCTTCCCTGACTCTTTCTCCACCAATGCTTTAAATTCACAGAAATTTGAGAATGTTTGATCCTTCTTTTTCATGAAGAATATCCAACATTTACGAGAAAAGTCATAAAAAAAAATAACATAATACCTGTGTTTTGCTGTTGAAGCAACCGAGAATGGTCCACACACGTCTGTGTGAATTCTCTCCAGGATTACCAAAGCACGGTTCTCCTTTTCATGAAAAGTGGACTTTACATACTTCCCCAGGGTCAATCCTTTGCACTGATCTAACTGAGCAAGTGTTCCCCCTGGAAGTCCAGTAGATATTTGTTGCATGATCTTCAAGGCTCCATGATGAAGATGGCCCAATCGCCTGTGCCATAATTTTCCTTCATCCCGGCTCACCACCTTTTCTGCCTTGCCCATCATGGCACCACAACCATCTACCTCCATCATGTAGAGATTCTTAACTTGAATCCCTATCTTCTTGACTTGACCCATTGCTTTATGTCACATGTAGGCTTTTCCACCACTGAAAACAACATCATATCCTCTATCCTCCAACATTGCGACTAAGACCAAGTTTTTCTTCAGACTTGGAACATGCATAACATTTTTCAATTGAAATGGTTTACCTGACTCCCTCTGAAAGGTAATGGTACCAATACCAGTCGCACTGTATCGTCCATCGTCGCCCATCTCAATATGCATTCTGAGATATTTCTCCTCCAAGTCACTGGAAGACTCTTTATCTCCCGTCATGTGGTAGGAAGCGCCACTATCCAAATACCACACCGATCCCGATGCACTTGAAGCCATGCATACGATCAAAGGGAATTCAAGTTCAAATTGCGAGATAAGAGCCTCACCAGTTGCAACTGCAACAATCGTCTTGTTCTTCCTCTTCTATGGACAGTTAGTAGCGAGATGCCCATGTTCGTGACAGTGAAAAGACTTCACTTTGGACAAATCCGGCTTCTTGACTTTAGACTTGGATTTTGAATGTAATTTCTTCCCTTTCCCTTTCCTTGCCTTAGCAGTCAAAGAACAACCCTCTTCATCATCACGCTTTGATGAAGATCCATCTCTGGTTTTCCGCCTGAACTCCTCTTGCACTAGATCCGACCATAGTTGTTCCCAATTTGGAAATTTTTCCCTTCCATTGACAGAGTCTTGATAATTGTGCCAACTCTTGGGAAGTACTAGGAGAGCCAAGCTCACCAAATCATCAACAACGACTGTTATTCCCACACTTCCAAGCTCATCCCAACATTGGAAAAAATTCATGAGATATTTTGGAATGGAGTCACCCTTCTCCATCTTGATCTTCCTGAGTTTATCTTTGAGCGCCAATTTCCTATGGTCGCTACTGTTTTGGAACAGATTCGTCAAAACCTTCCACATTGCATGTGGTGTGGTTTTCCCATGGAGACTTGAGACAATGTGGTCTCGTACTCCCTCCAATAGAATCCTCCTCGCCTTTTCCACTTTCTTTTGCCATGCATCAAGATTTGCAGTGTCTATCACATCCGGCTTAGGAACATCTTTGTCAATGTATTCCTTCAAGCCATTGTTTTCAAGTACTGCCTCCATCCTATCCTTCCAAGCAATGTAGTTCGAGCTTCCCTTGAGTGCATACTCCAACCTCAAGCCAATGAAATACATTTCAATCTTGAATCAACTGTAGCATTAAGAAAGTCCTGCAAATTCGAATGTTATCCAACCACAAACTCAACTGCTACAATCCTTCTTGCCCTGGGAGGTTTGCACATGACCAGTTACCAGCCTGAGCGAAGTTCGCACCTCACCTGTGTATAGACTGCGAACTATTTGAGAGAGTTCACACTGTAATGCACTGTGGGGTGAGGGACGTTCACACCTCTCCTTTAAGCAGCCTGCGAGAATCTCAATGAAGTTCACACCTCTCCTTTGGGTAGGGTGCGAGAATTTCTGCTCTCAGAAATGTGTGAAGTTTTCAGTACTAAGGTTCGCACCCTGGCAGACACGGGACCTGCAAAAATACTATTATTTTCGCACCTCACTTCCATGGCTCCATGGCTCTGATACCATGTAGAAATTTCAATACAATTAATGTATTTCCTGCGATTCTCCTGATCTAACAATTATATGCCACTGTTAAATACAAAATCGCTTCTATTATTATTCTTGCGGAAAATTAAACCACGATCACAAAGTGAAATATCAAGAACACATAACACATAAGTTTTACAGGGAAAGCAAAAAGCTAAAAAAACCCAGTATCATATATTATGTATATCATGGATCATGAAACAATCTCATACAAAACTCTAATCCAAGATCTCTCAGTACAATACAATCGTCTCACACTGTCATACAAAACTCAACAAATACATGTGCCAATTTCTGTGTCTAGACAACCTGCCTCCTTTGCACAATCCTTGCAATTAGAAATTCTCACAATTGAATTCAAATTTCCTAGTTTGCACATGCTCATGAGCATATCCACTGCATGTGTGATTGCATGAGTGCACTTCACTCAAATCACAACTAATAGCCAAACTGTCCCTTTCACCTGTTATCTCAATTGGGTCTCCACTGAATCTGACATGCATGTAGTTAACCGTGGAAAATCTTTAGTTGCATGTGAGTTCATTTATTGTGAATTAATTAATAATTAATTCACTGAACTCTCACTAGTGCAAGTTTAGTTACAACTAGTACAACTGAGCTTAACTCACTTAACTACACTTATAATTCTGTTACAACTCCAAATCACTCAATTATAAATGAGATAATAGATTAATGTTTATTGTCCAATTTATTTAAGGGAAAAGTAAATTAGACACATGTTTCTTGTTGACTTTTCAACATCTTGTGCAGAGAGTCAACCTTGCTAAAAAACCTCTGCACCCCAATATCCATCGTCTGGACTCTCTCCTCAAGTTGCAACATCAATCCCCTCTTTGTAAAAACTTTCTTGACATCGAGGATAGTTTCTATCCTATCCTCAATTTCCAAAGCCTCGAGCTCTTATTTTGTCTTAGAATTCAAGAACCCGATGATCTCATTTTCCTTTGCAGGCCTTTCTCCCAATTCTCCTTTTATTTTTTCAATGGCTTGTCTGCTTCTCTACACCAGTTCATGCTTCTCAAACATAATCTGTATGAGTGGAAAAATCTCTGTCATGGATTTGAAAATGTCCATCCAAATGTTTTCCTTGGCCTCTGACAGTGTCTTGGCCATGAATGTCTCCTTCTACAGCTTCTGCAGTTCTTGCTTGAGCCTCTGTGTTGTGTGCATCTTTGTATTGTAGCTAGACTGAAATGTGGACTTCAACTTCTGGAGGTTGTTGATTTCTTCTTGTAGTCTTTTGATTTCCTTTCCTTGCAAAGTCATGTCCTCCATGGACTTTGCCAACTTTTCTGATGCATCTAGAGTTGTCACTGGACTAGCTGATGGAAGAGCTGTTGTTGTGGCTGCTATTGTTGTACTAACAGTTGTGATGGGGACTGCTTGAAGAGGAATAACAATCATTGGCACATTTTGTTCCTTTTCCTTGACTAGCTTCTCTAGCTCAACTTCCATTTCCTTAATTTGTGCGTTCTTCTCCATGATTAGTTTCAACATTTCCTCCTCATGGCCTTCAGTCTCAGCCATTTCCTTCACCAGTGGGTCTTCTGTGGCAGGGATTTTCAACTGTTTCCTTAAGGAGGCTATGTCATCACTCTTCTTCTTCAGGAGTTCTTTTGTTGCTTTGACATTGGAAGGATCATATCCAATTTTGAGTACCAGTTCCTCCAAAGATTTTATCTTGTTATCCTTTGCCAAAGAAGACACTTTCTCCAGCTTCAGTTGAGTCTGGAGGTTGTTTAAGGAAACCTGCATCTTTGTAGCAGTCATGGAGGTGTTTTCCAGAGTGGATAAAATCATCTCCCCATTCTGTCTGTGCATATCTATTTGGTTGGCTGGATGCACTTCTTTGACATCAAAATCAAATGTTGACCTTTTATAATCAGAAATCACCTTAGGATGAGGCACCTGTACCTGCAAGAATTCCATGTGAATCTTTCCTTTCTCTGTATCAAAGGAAGAGAGAAAACTATGTAGTGTTGTAGAAGTTTGTTTCCATAATTGCGCATAGGTACTATTGGTCAACAGTTCATTCTTCTTTTTGATCAGGTTATACTTCTCAAAGATGTTGAGTCCTGGAGGATCTTGTGAGGATTTGGTTGACAGTGTGATGTCTGTCTGTTTCCTAGATGAAGAAGTGGACATCATTTGTTGACTGCCTGAGAAAAGTGGTGAATGTTCTCCCTCCATTACTGTGGTGGACTGAGCTTCTTCTCCTCCAGACATGTCAGGTGTATGACTGGTCTTGGGTCTTTTCCTGTAAACTTGAAAGTCCTCTATTGAGACTTCAGTGACTGAGGGAGATACTTCTTTCTTGGGCCTTTTCTCTACTGGCACCTGTGGAGTAACATTTTGTGAAATGATGGAAGGAGAAGGATGTTGTTCAATGTTAGTCGAAGTATTTTCCTCCCATTTTGTCTGGTTCATGTATCTTTATATCTCTGGTTTAGGCACATGAGCATAGGGAGAAATTTTGTTTTTCAGTCTCGTTTCTGCAATGATACCACATAGATCATAGTGCCAGGGGAAACTTTTCTTGAACTTCATCTCTTGTAACAACTTGTTTGCCTCTTCTCCAGCAGCTCTGTTGTTGCAAATGAAGGAACCTATCTGACCTTTGATCACGAGCTGTTGTTTCTTCTTGAAAGCCACAAAATGAATGTCATCTGAATTTATCATCTGTCTAATATATTCTAGAGTGAATATCCTGTCAGGAAAATTCGTGGGCATCTTGTAAGGTGGTATTTCATGGTTGTAGACCCCAATTTCTATGTGATCCTGGTACATGTACCAGTCACCTGTTTTAGCTAGGTCTGATAGATGTAGGATCCTCTGAATTTCCTCATTTATCCTTGGCTCTATTCTTCCACTGAGCATACTTACCATTGGATGGTAAAACATCTCAATGAACTGCTTGAAATTGAACTCAGATGAGTTCTTTCTCACTAATGATGTCCAGGATGTGACAGGTTATGGGTTACCATCTTGGTCTAGCTACTGCAGGGGAAAGGAGAACTTCTTAGCTTGGAAAAATATGAACATGTATGCCAATATAGAAGAATACCTGAACATACCGTTTGTAGAAAACTTAAGGAGATTCTTGTGGATGTTGTCGGCTAGAAACTGGATGTAGTTGAACTATGTAGTAGCCTTCTCTTCTGTGGAAAATATGGATAAGAAACCCAGGATGGGTTCGTCTACCCACTCATATGAATAGTATCCTAACAGACAACACAAAGAAGAAATAATCTGGTTACCTTTCACTGAGAAGATGGAGGAATGGTAGGGGGGATTCTTTTTTGGTAACTGGGCATTTTCAAGGAGGAAGAGCTCAAAGATTTGGTCTCTCTATGGGAAGGACAACTTTTGGTACATCTCGGTCAGAATTTCGATGGAAAGAGGGGAAAGGGAGTCGGCTATGGGTGTCTGCATTGTCTGGTCTATCGTTTCTGGGGTAATTGTGAAAAGAGTTTCACTAGATGACGAAACAATGGCTCTTTGGCTAGGGAGATAATGTGCCTAGAATTTTAGAGCGAACTCGGGGAAATGGTATGTCTGAGGGAAGAGGTGTAGTGGGAGATTGGACTCCCAAAGTCCAATCTCATCGCTCTAGTCCAGAAAAATGTCTCTGAGCCATAAAGGCAATTCGAAGAAGTTGAATCCACACTTTGGCTATGCAATTAAGTAGTCTTTATCGGCCAATGGTATTTGATCCAGGTCGACAGGAGGAGGGAGGAAAGGATTCTCTTCTATCTCTGAAGATTTGGATTTGGGCGCCATTGATCTGACTGGTACCTACAAAACTAAAAAAGGATGTTAATTGTGTTTACCAGGAGTTAATGGTGGTCACTAAATGAAGAGAACGGGGAATGGTGGCTTCAGTTGCGTCTGGATCATGAATAGTGCAACAATGGTGAAAAAACAGGATTAAGTGGATGAATGGGTGTCCATTAGGGAGTGGATGGAGAGTCAGTCAGTTAATGGTCATGGCTGACTACATTGATTGGCCAATGGGCATATCGGGAGTGAGGTGGAGGGTAATGAGTGGGTAACGGGTATATGGAGGTGATGTGGAGGGTAGTGAGTGGATAACAGGTGGACGGAATGTGACCGACAACATGTGAGTGGAGGGTTATGTGTCAGTAGAGTAGTGGAGCATGATGTATGGATGGAGGTAGTGGAGTGTGACGTTGGAGTGCGGAGGTGGTATGAGCAGATGGTTTGGTGGTTTACTTGGAGGGGGGGGTAGGCGGTAAGTGGTAAAGGTTGAGAGGGGTCCGAGTTAACAATATTATGCCATGTTATGAGGGGCTCGCTCGGGAATACCACCAACTCGGACCCCCCCCATTGTTAAAGGTAGAATGTTCGGGGGGGAGGGGGTCTGATATCCTCTACTAGCCATAGATCTGAGTGTGCACTGATGGACCACTGAGATTAGCGCGCCCTTTAGCACAAAGCACCAAACATAATATAACACCATAAAACTTAGGATCAATATTTTTTATGGGTTTTTCGCTGCCCCCCTTCCTTCATTTTGTCACCAAGGGGTCAAAATACAACATTTTTAACTCAAATCAAAGAATTTAACCAACTTTACATCCATTTATTGAAATTAAAGCATATTAACCTATATCCTACTCTAATCACCTAGCAAAATTAACCCAGATTAGATTGTTGGGCTAAAGAATTACTCTAACCTAGGACAATTGACCAAGTTTAAATTGTTTGATCAAACTTATTCACTAACCTATATAACTTTTCTAAGATTAGACTGTTTAGCCATGTTTATTCACTAACCTATCTGCATAAATTCAAAGGACTTGACCATGATTAAACGGTATGAATCAAGCCATTCTTATTGCATGGGGTTTTATCATTTTTATTTTCATACCCTCTTTCATTCTTTTCTTTTATTTATTTTCTTTTTCTTTTTCTTTCTTTTTGTAAATCATTTACAGACTGAAATATTATTTACAACAAAAATACAACTAGAAGGAAAATTTCTAGTCACCAGTTGATCCTATGAAACATAAGGTTATAACATGGAGGAACCTTGGCATCATTGGAGGATGATATTTCACCCCTCTTCCACTTGTACATAGCCTTTGGAGGCTTGGTACGTCACCTACTAGCCCTTGACGTCTTCTTGGAGGCTAGGGTTTGATGGATGATGTGGTTCTGTAGGTGGTTTGACAGGTGGAGGCTCATGGCATGAGATGTTTGCACACAATATCATGACACATGGACTTTGGAGGCCCAACTTTCCACTCATTGAGGTTGGACATCATATTCTATATCCCTACGTTGCCCTCCTAAGGCAAGACATCACATCACCCTTTTTAAGGTTTTATTTAATTTAATTTTCATTTTTGTAAATTGTGAAGGAAAATGAAGGGCTTCGACCCAGTTCTAGTTTGATTTTGACAATTTAAAGTGGAAAAATTGGTTTATATGGCATCATATAAATAGAGGGCCATCTCATTTTCATTTTTCATCATTCATCACTCACCATTTGTGAGAACAAGTCTGAAATTTTCGTCCTACTTGTCTATCTCTCTCTTCTACACTTATGCGACTTGCTTGGAGGATCAATTTGTGGATGTTTTTTCTAATTTTTTGGATGGAATTTATGCAATTAGGATTTTATCTCATGCTATCTTGGTGAAGTAAGTGAAATTTCTGCAATTTTATCTTTATGGTATCAAATGTTCATGGTAATTTCTCCCTTTCATGCTAGGCATCTTGCTTGGTGAAACCCTGAGAGAGGAGCATAAGTGCTTCCTCCTCTCACAAGGTTATTCTTGTTCAAAATTGGTGAAATATCCTTTCTAGGGTTAGCATCCTAAAACCATAAAGTGATAACACTTTAGTATTTAATCCCTAGATACTTGATTTCTTGACATAGTTGAAGTATTAAGAAGGGATAAAAGGTTGCTAGAGCCCAAAAGTGCTTGCACTATAGCAATCCTTCTCTTTAAGGCTTAAACTCTAAGGTCATAATGTGCTAGCACCTTAGAGTTTAATCCCTACCTCTTAGTCTTTTCTATATTAATATTCAAGCATTATTGTTTTATTGTTGTTATGGAGACTCCATAGCTCTGAAAGGCACTGATTTTATAGCTCTCTTATGGTGAAATTGATCAACAAACACTTTCTTTCAATTCTCTCAAGCTTTCTACAAACTTTGTTAACACTAAGATTCACTAATTTTCTAGTGAACTTGTTGTTGTAGCAATTTTTTTCTACAACCACTTGATAACACTCTAATTTAGTGCATACAATATTGAAAAGGTAGCCTAACTTGCTCAAAATTTCTCTTAAGAAATTGGATAATGTTCATTGTGATAAATGATTAATTTCCATGGTCAATTGTTGAAATTATAAGCTCTTTTTATTGTTATTTTTAGAAATTCATATTGTTGTTATAAGATTGTTGTATTGCTGCAAATTTGTACAAACCATTGAAAATTTCATTTTCTAGTGTCTTATGAGGTATTAATTGCATGTTTGTACTCATAAATCATCACACATATGCTATAAATTGTTATTTTTTTGGGCAGGTACTCAAACATATTTATACCTCTTAGTGTTCCTTGACCTAAACCTTTCTTTAGGTGATCAAGAGAGGGGGCAGTAGGCTTGGATACAACACTTTCTAATTTGATCCCTTGAAGTCACCGGGGAATCCTCCCCTGTGGTGGACCTCCTCCATCATTAAGGATTTTCCATAGTTACATAGATTTGTGGGACTTGTGTTGGGATTTACAAAAGTACCAATCCTGTGATAAAATTTTGGCGCCATTGTCAGGGAGGATTGAGTCATTCTCCTCAATGACATATCTTTGGTAAACTTTTCTTGAATCCCTTATCTCTTGAGTTTACTTGGCGACTCAACCGAGGGTGATTCCCTCACTTTCCTTTGATGATATAAGGTTTATCATTTGGTGACTCCATTGATGATGATCCATATGGGACATCATTACAACACAAAAGCCACATCCCCTTTAAAGTAGAAATCTGACAACATTTTCAGATCTTTGGACATGAGAAAAATCCATTTTTTCCCCATGATATGCATGATGATGCTAACTCATGGTTGTCTAAATTATTTGGTATTTATAATACCACGACCAAATTTCATTTGACAAGATTCAATGAGGAATTTGACTTCCATGTTTCCAGAAATGAACACCCAGACGTGATCATGAGGATTTTTCTTCCTCATTGGTAGGATAAGCTAGGACGTGGTATGAAAACTTCCCAAGCAAAAGTGTCAAAATATGGGAAAGTATAGAAAGTGATTTCATAGAAAGATGGGGTAATGAAAAAGATATGGGCCTTCTCTTTTCCCAGTTTTACAAAATATGGAGATATGAGAAAGAGCTTGTGAGCGAATTCAACGATATATTTAATAACTTAATGAAGGAGTTTCATTCCAAGAGCACATCTACAGAGGCAACTACCTTGAGTTGATATCTAAGATCTTTTGAAATAAATTTTCAATTTTCGTTGAAGGATAAGTCCTCTAAAACTCTCAAAGAAGTGGAAGAGTTTGCTTGCCAAATATAAAGAAATTTGAAGTCACATGAGTCCCAATATCATCCTTTTGTAAATATATTTTAGGAAAACATTACGACTTTGACATTATCCCAGGATACCCTCATGGATAAGCTCAATATTCTAGAAGTGGTGTTCCCCCCTACTAGCTAAACATAAACGATGTTGCATGGGTAGGTATGTCACCCAAAGAACCATATCCCATCACTAAGAAGAAATGGAAAACACAATCTCCAAACATTGAGGGAACCAACATACATTACCAAGCGCTCATGAGTGACTATTCCCCTAAGGAGGAAAGAATCTCTCTTACCCGTAGTCTCCTTGAAGAGAATGATGATGAGATGGGATTTCCCCAACCTGATGATCCTCCACCATAATTTGACCTTAGAGAGGAAGAAAAGGTTGGAAACCTCACTCCTTTACAAAGCCTTGACCCTGAAGAATCTCAAGATGACAAGGATCTCCCTATAATCCTCCATGCTGAGATTATTGATAGAAACATTGGAAATAACGAACCCTTATTTATTTCTTTCTTAATAAATGACTTTACCCTCCATAATTGTATGTTGGACTCGGGTGCTTCCACAAACATTATGCCTCTAAGGGTGATGCGACATCTTGGGCTTGAAATCTCATGACCATACCGAAATGTGTGTGGAGTAGACTCTAAACCTATCATGGTGTGTGATCTTATGAAGGATCTCGGGGTTAGCTTAGCTACCTTTCCCTACATTTACCTTGTGATGGATTTTGTAGTCAATGATATACCTGATGGATGGGGAATTTTATTATCCAGAGAATGGGTGGCAACCTTGGGAGGTAGCCTTCAGATGGACTTGTCATATGCTACCATCCCTCACCCCAAGGATGGTTTCTTTACCCTCTTTAATGATCCCATCACTAGACACCAAGTTGAGTACCCAAAGGATCTGATGTATGAAATATGTTACCTAGATGAAAAAATGGGAATTTTTATGCAATCAACCCAACATTCCAAGTAGAACGGTGTCAAGATATGAGTGAGAACTTAGATTTTGATGGTGCCCACTCTAGTTTTTGGTTAGGGGCTGGGGTCCTCACAACACCCTCCAAGGAGACCTTTTATTTTTCATATAGACTTGAGTATGATTGTACAAGAAATTTAGTTGAATATGAAACCTTGGTCATAGGACTCAATATAGCCCTTGATAAAGGCATACAACACATAAGGGTTATAGGAGATTCCGATCTAGTTTTTTCCCAAGTAAATCTAAAGTTCGTTGCAAAAAATGAAAGATTGAGGAGGTATAGGGATTCAGTGCATGACACCATAAAATTTTTTAATGACTTCTCAATCGAGGCAGTCCCTAGAGAATAAAATTGTATAGTTGATGCCTTGGTCGTTTCCGCATCCAATCTACAAACTTATGAAGGTGTCCTCCAAAACTTGTGCAAAATGGAAGTGGTCTTCAAATCATCACTTCCTGATAATCTAGAGCATTGGCAAGTATTCGATGATGGAGCCAAAATACTCAACTTCATGCAAGGTACTAAGGAGTTCTTCCATTCCTAGTTGAATTTCCTAGCAAACTCAACATAGTTACCAACTTACAGAGAACTATACATAGTTCTCGTTTTTTGGGGGGTCACATTTTTTACCCCATTTAAAAAAACGGTGCTACCAGTAGCACCCCACGTCCCCTTTTGGTTTATATATATATATATATATATATATATTTTTTTTTTTTTTTAATTTTATGATCTATAATGTTTCCACATTATTTTTTTAAATGCTTGTTTTCCATCTATTTTTAAATACTTCTATTTTTTTTTCAACGATGTTTTTAGTCATTTTTCCATGCTTCTTTCAATCTTAAAAATATTTTTTACCAATTACTTTTTTGAAATTAATATTTTTCATCTCGGGTGAAATCATGAAGATGGGTTACACTTTTGCTTGTTTTATGAGGAAAAAAACTGTATTTTCACAAGTTCTTCAACTTCTAGCATACAAAAGTATTTTTATTTATTGAGAATTTCACTTTACAGTAAAAACAAAACTTGTGAATAATTTTGTTAGCTTTCCAATGACTATTTTTCAAATTTGTTTTATCACGATTTGATATGTCAATTTGACAATTGTTTAACAGTATGTCCTTTAAACATGAAAGGAATGATAATGAGTTACTTTTTTCTACAACAATGTATCTATTATTAAACTTATGTTTTTAAGAAACGAAATATACTGCAACAATCTACAGAGACTCTATTTTATTATGACTCTAATTTTGAATCTAACGGATGGATATTATAATTTCTAGAATTTTGAAGTTGACCAAGATGAAAATGTTGCAGATTTTAAACACATGTTTTTCTAAACCTTGCATCTGTTGATTAAGGTTGGTTGTCATTGATGTCAACCCTTGAAGAAAGACCCATAGCACAAAGGTTTGGGTAATGGACCCAATAGTGTTTGATGTAAATATGACTCATTATTGTTTTTTCATGGTTGATAAGAAGTAAA